>CAJQZM010024651.1:2633-16718 GCA_907164665.1 Colias nastes | reverse complement strand
AAAAAAAACAAGTTTTCCATTTTTCTGTATGAGTAGACAGAACTTCAAAACGCCACCTGCTACGGTTTATATTATGAACGATTGTTATAAAAATAAAAGTTATATTTGTTGGTGTAAACTATTTTATTGATCAATAATTTTGGAATTTAAAATTGTCAACATTGATTACAATAAAACGCAGTTTTATTTTATTACACTATTGTTTTTTTATCAAAACATGTATTTGAAGTAGGTACCATATAATATTAATATGCTGATCCAAGCATTTTCACTCAAAACTAATATCACTAATGATTTGTAAAAGTAAATTATTTCAATATACAATGTACAGGCTATTTCAAAACGAATTCAATGATTATCAATAATTAGTAAATCACCGAATTTGCATTCGCGAGCGTAGGTATCCATAGTGTTTGTCACTGACCTCTATAACTATAAGTTAGTCAGTGGTGTTTGTTTATAATATAGGAGTGGCAACTGGCAATGTCGCGCGCAATTGCTGCTGTCATGCGATGCGGCAACGTTGCATGAGAATCAAAACGCTACCTGCTACGGTTTATTATGAACGATTGTTATAAAAATAAAGTTATACAATATACATACATATTTGTTGGCGTAAACTATTTTATTCATCATTAATTTTGGAAAATAAATAATGTCTAAATTGATTACAATAAAACGCAGTTTTATTTTATTACATTACACTATTGTTTTTTTTTTATCAAAACATGTATGTATTTGAGTAGTTAGTAGGTAGCATATTATATTCTGAATTTCTGATCCATGCCTATTCACTCAAAACTAATAACACTAATGATTTGTAACAGTAAATTATTTCAATTATAGGTAGGTATTTGAACATTTCCCAACAAGACGTAAGAATAATTATTCGTATACAAGATACAATAACAAATCTAATACACTATTTATTATTTTATTATAATTTACTAGCGGTCCGCCCTCTTTTTATACCTAGTAGTTAGAACTGGCCGACGAATAAAAAAAATCGTATTAGAATACAATAAATTACGGAACAAAAAAGGATTGTAACTGAATTAGGTAATTAGGTATGTTTGTTTCTGGGCGCACCGTTTTCGACGACGCGACGCGCGACGTAAGCGTATAGGTATAGGTACCTACTTTGCTAAAACAAACTAATAAAATTGTGTGTCTGTCTGAAAATTCGGAAAAGCATATTTTGCAAGTTTGTGATTACTTTGATAGTTTACCGATTTATAATTTGTAATTGTAATTGTAATTGTTTATTATATCATTTGCAATGTGGTGAAATTTCATAAAAATCACGTGCCAATTTTTTGTTTTGAATCCCACCGAAAATATAATTGCGTTATTAGAATAATTAATTACTATACCTACCCACGATCAATTATTACAATATAGTCTCAAATGCATACTAGAGAAATAATGCAATTTGATTCAATGCATAGCATACAAAAATAAATTCACAACACAAGAAATTCCGCGCGCAAATCATAGCGCGTGTCAATAACATTCATCAAGCCGACGACGACGACGCGACGCCGAACAAAAGTACCTACGACGGACGACCACGCTTCGAGTTGCCAAGTTACAACAATAATGAGTAATAAATTGTTTACAAAAAAAAACAAGTTTTCCATTTTTCTGTATGAGTAGACAGAACTTCAAAACGCCACCTGCTACGGTTTATAACGATTGTTATAAAAATAAAAGTTATATTTGTTGGTGTAAACTATTTTATTGATCAATAATTTTGGAAAATAATTGTCAACATTGATTACAATAAAACGCAGTTTTATTTTATTACACTATTGTTTTTTTTATCAAAACATGTAGGTATTTGAAGTACCATATAATATTATGCTGATCCAAGCATTTTCACTCAAAACTAATATCACTAATGATTTGTAAAAGTAAATTATTTCAATATACATTTCATAACCAACAAGTAAGAATAATTATTATTATTCCTACCTATAACAACAAACCTAAAACACTATTTACTATGGGAAAATAACCAGGAAGGTGAAAAACATATATTTACGATTTCGACGCACTCGACTTTTAGTAAAATATAGTAGGTAAACATAATATAGGAGTAACGGAGTAGAGTATACTAATTACTGATACCTACTTAGATAAAACAAACTATTTGTTTGTCTGTCTGAAAATTCGGAAGTACTTTGGTAGTTTACCGATTTATAATAATATTGTATATTATATCGTTGTTTAAAAAATATTCAAACACAATAAAATATGATATACTGATTTATCACTGGTTTCAGTGATGAACTGATGAGTCAATGTTAGCCACTATACTTTCGTCATACGTGTGTATGATTGATGTGATTTGCAACGTGGTGATATTTCAGAAAAATCACGGGTCAAATTGTCCCACCGAAAATATAACTGCGTTATAAGAATAACTATACCTACGATAAATTATACAATATAATACAATATAGTCTCAAATGCATACTAGTGAAATATTTTAATTTGAATCAATAAAATAAAAAAAAATAAAAAATAATAATAATACAAAAATAAATTCACAACACAAGAAAATCCGCGCGCAAATCATAGCGCGTGACAATAAGAGCCGACGACGCACGAAGGAGCCTAACAAAAGTACCTACAATCATAGGCGGCTCGTGACAAAATTGGATGGCCGTGTTCACTTGAAATAAAACAACGAAAATAGGTACTTACCATACCTACCAAATTTCATGAAAATTGTTTCAGTAGTTTAGGCGTGATTGAGTAACAGACAGACAGACAGAGTTACTTTCGCATTTATAATATTAGTATGGATTTCAAAACGAATTCAATTATTATTTAGCAATAATTAGAAAATCCCCGAATTTGCATTCGTGATCGTATTCATAGTGTTTGTCTACACTAATATTATAAAGAGAAAAACTTTGTTTGTTTGTTTGATTGTAATGAATAGGCTCATAAACTACTGGACCGATTTTAAAAATTCTTTCACCATTCGAAAGCTACATTATCCACGAGTAATACTTATAAGATAGGTTTTATCCCGGAAATTTTACGGGAACGGGAACGGGAACGAGTTTTTCTTTGAAAACGCGGGCGGAGCCGCCGGGCGGCGGAAAGCTAGCTGCTAGTTTATAAATAATAGAGGAGTGGGAACGTCGCGCGCAATTGCTGCTGTCATGCGATGCGCAACGTCGCTTGATTGAACGCTCCGAAAATGGCTATTTTTCCATAGTAAATCTTTTGTTTCACGCGCAGGACTGATTTCTCTTTCACTCTTATTGGATTTCGTATGTAGGCAATGTACTGAATGTTGTTTCATAGCAGCGAAATGGAGAGCGCTCTGTAAGCTCCGTTTCGCGCGTTACTTATGAAATGAACAAGAGTGTATGTAATGATGTATTTTATTTGTAATGTGTAGTTACTTATTTTATTGATATTAGTATTGTAGTTTTTTACGATAGATTTTAAATAATGAGCAGGTATAACTTTATTATTAATTATTTATGGGAGTTTACTGCACCAGCGCTCCTGAGGACGAGCCGCCAAGGCCGCCGCTGTTCAAAACGCTACCTGCTACGGTTATGAATGATTGTTATAAAAATAAAAGTTATATTTGTTGGCGTAAACTATTTTATTCATCAATTTTGGAAAATAAATAATGTTAAAATTGATTACAATAAAACGCAGTTTTATTTTATTATTACATTACACTATTGTTTTTTTTTATCAAAACATGTATTTGAGTAGTTAGTAGCATATAATATTCTGAATTCTGATCCATGCCTATTCACTCAAAACTAATAACACTAATGATTTGTAACAGTAAATTATTTCAATAGGTATTTGAACATTTCATAACCAACAAGTAAGAATAATTCGTATACCTACAAGATACACAAAAATCTAAAACACTATTTATTATTTTATTATATTTTATTATGTGAAAATAACCAGGAAGGTGAAAAACATATTTACGATAACATAGTAAACATAATTATGGTTTTGCTATTAGGTAGTGTCAGGAGGAGAGATTGCGTGTTCAAATCACGTCGGTGTTACCATTGTGGAGAGAGGAAGGTGGAATACCTCCAACGATAAACAAGCCTACCTACTCGACTGGCCGGCCGTTGAAGCCCTAATAAAAGATGTCGAAAAATGAGTAATAAATTGTTTACAAAAAAAACATAGATTTCTAAGGTTTTAAGTTTTATTTTATAATATTGTTATTTTTTTTTTTGAACGATTGGAAATGAAATTACTCAATTATTACACTTAGAACTTTGATTTATTAGAATTATAAGATAACGAACGCGATTCATGCGCACGACATCTAGCGCATTGCCTGTGCGTGACTTTTGCCAAGCAAACGAAAGGCGATGTTTAAACATCTACGCGCTAGATGTCGTGCTTGGCAAAAGTCACGCACACTACTGTAAAAGTGTCCAATTTTGCCGGTATTTCACTGTTGTTTTTCTAAGTAAATAATGTAAGTTATTGATTAAAAAGGTCGATCGCGGACACATTTCATTGTATAGAAGTGATAAAATGATTAGTTTTAAAGAAATAGTGTCTGTGTTAAGTGTTTAGAGGTAATCAAAAATGTATGGAGGGACAGGCGGAACATCCACCTTAAGCATGGAAAAAATGTGAACTCGTTTCCATTATCGAAATTTGTTTATCGATACTTTCCGCACTAGTCGATAAATGCCAACGATGTAAGTTTTGAAGGACGTAAACGTAAAGTCAGATTGATATAATTTCTCGTAAATGTTAAGAATTGTTATAATTCTAACGGAATATCATTGTAATGGCATAAAGCTACGTAAAAATTAATAAATGCCATTTTTAGACGCCTCCAATACGTTTCTAATTTAATGGTGACGCCATTACAAGTTTGTCTCTTGAGATTTGAGAATAACTGTCAGTGTCATAGGGATCATCTTACGCCGCGCCGGGTATAATCACACATTTTCTTATACAGGGTGTAATCGTTAAGTGTGCACAAGCGATTATTCCGTAACTATTGCAGATACCAAAAAACTTTAAACTGATATCGAAAGTACTTAACCTAATGAGTAAAATGGCCATAATAAATTTTTAAAAATAAAACGAGAAATATCCAAAAATGTTACATTAAACGCTCCCATACATTTTATTTCCCATACATTTTGTATTCATAGCAGATTTTCGAAGTGATGTCCTCATTGTGCAATACAATGAGGAGCTCTATTTACAGTTTCTAAATGAACTTCCCTTCAAATTTGCGAAGTAATTAAAGCAGAAAACCAAAAAAAGAAAGAAAAAGCTAAAATCTTTCATATTAAATGTATAGGTTGATCCAAAAGTAATGATAATTGGGTATTTCCTGTGCACATAAAAATATAAAATAAATGTTTTTTGCTTGCTCATGTATTCACTAAGTAATCACAAAAAAATCATATCAACAGGCCACGTTTCCAATTATTTACATTAATTTGAATGTGAACCGTGCGTGCCATAATGTTTCCCGACGAAAAGAAGAAACAACGATTCGACATGTAGAGGGTAAATTTCTAAATTTTTAATGATATCAGGATAATTTTTTGTCACGTTTTGTGATCATGGACGTTACCCGAGTTCACCATGTTTATGCTGAAACCAAAAAACAATCAATGTCCTGGATGCGAGCTTCCAAAGTGACGATGAAGAAATTCAAAGTGAAAATCAGTAGGTTAGATTAAAGCGGTAGTTTTTTGGGACGCTGAAGGAATAATTATGGTGGAATATTTTAAAAAGGTAGCCACTTTATTGGGCTCTTACTAAACAGACCAAAATAAAAGATTGCGGTAGGTTAGTAAGGAAAAGGGACATGGCAAACTGCGGACCTGAACGCTGTTTCACCAAGACAACGCACCAGATCACAAAGCGTCAGTTGCGATGGCTGCCATTCAAAAATCGGCATTCCAAATGCTTGAACACCTACCCTATTTTTTAGATCTAGCTCCTATTTACTTTTATCTCTTTCCTCGGCACAAGAAACACTTTCTTAGCAATAAATTATTTTAAGACGACAGCGAAGTGATGGCCGCGTGGAGGGGTTTTTGTGGATGAAGTCAAAGTTTTTTTTTTAAGTTTAGGAAAAAAAATATTGAAGTATATTTTCTAGTTAGAAGACTATCTAGAGAACTACATAATTATTATAACTGTAATGACCTTGTTTAATATTGATTATCATTACTTTTGGATCAACCCATGTACATGGGATATTCGTATCTCATACTAAATGTATGGGAGGGTTTCAAGTTATTTTTTTAGATATTTCTCGTTTTATTTTTAAAAATTTATTATGGCCATTTTACTCATTAGGTTAAATACTTTCGATATCAGTTTAAAGTTTTTTGATATCTGTAATAGTTACGGAATAATCGCCTGTGCACACTTAACGATTACACCCTGTATACCATTATTCATCCTCTATTCATACAAATAAAGCAAACATCAAAATGACTAGATAACTTAAAGTATAAATTCTTGCTTACAAATAGTGTGTAAAAAGTGACAAACTTAAGTGCTTATGTGTAATAAAGAACAACAGTGACTCCAAACATTTTGTGGAAATAATTTACATTTGTATTTTAATAGACTTCATTTTAATTAAAAAAATAATAATTCAATTTGGAATTGAAATTATACTAATAAAATCTAAATTGTTGAATTTTACACACAACTTGTACAAAATATAATAAATGCAAAAAGTATTTTATAGATTTCTAATGTGGAGATCAGTTGTATTACACATCTATTTTTAATAACAAAATTAAAGATATTAAAGAATGGCTTGATGAAGGAATAATAAAAACAAGTAAGTCTGATTATGCTAGTCCAATTGTGCTTGCAAAAAAGAAGAACGGAAACTATAGATTGTGCGTTGATTACAGGAAATTGAATAAGAAAATTATTAAAGAAAGATATCCACTACCACTCATTGAAGATCAATTAGACAGATTAACTTATGCTAAAATGTTTACCTCGCTTGATTTAAAAAATGGATTTTTACATGTGAATGTTCATATTAATATTCAGAATATACAAGATGAAAATAATAAGAATTATAAAAAGAGAAAGAAGCTCAAGCTCAGCGGATATGATGAAGCTATGGGTAGCGACTGTTGACTCATCTGGGACAGATGATTCTGCAGGATGACCGTGTGGGAATAGGATAAAATATTAAGATGTATTTCATGATTGCTAGTTTTATTTTTAGTCTGTGTTTTTCTATTTTTTAATCTGTGGATATGTTATCTGTAGACTGTAGAACGATGTTTATCGATGACAGATGACTTTGTGTTTTTTTTTTGGGTACAATGTAATGGAGGATGGTTGAAATGTATTTTTGATATGTAACCGGTGTCTGGGAAATAAATCGATTGGGCGAATTTGGCTTTTTATTTACACCATCCCCACATATATTTATATTATGAACACATCTACTATTATAATAATTGATAAACAATTTTTTTGCTTTTTTTTTAAATATTAGTTGTTGGAATGTCATAAATTCTATCTATTTGTTGTTACTGAAATTAATAGAATATTTAATAAAAAGTTCATTTTTGTATCCCGTCTCATTAAAACACAAACCAAAAGCCTATTTACCATGTTGACTATAAAATATCACACATTTGAAAACATTTGTGAATAAATAAGTACAATAGTACATTTTAGTGCCAAGTTAAAAATGTATGACTAAGTATTTCAATTGTTTATACCTCCATTATAGGCATAGTCAGCCTTATTGTGCATCACAAGATGATTATCAACAAAGTAAAAGCTGTCAGAACATGTTTCAAACGGAGCTGCAATCATTTCTTCAACTGAAATTTATATAACAAATGATTAATTAGCATATTCATGTAAAAATTCATTTACGGTCTTACTAATAAAATGTTACCCATTCGCTATGCAATTGGGTTGTTGAGGAAGTGATTATGAGGAAGAGGAGGAGGAAGAGGAATTTTCACACGCAAATTTAGGGGATGCGGATGAGGATGAGGATATTTTTTTGAGGAAGAGGATGAGGATGAGGAAGCCGAAGAGGAAGCGGATGAGGATGAGGATAATAGGAAATTATAATCAAGTCGAGTCACTTTTTTATTTAAATATTTAAATAGAGGTTTTGTCGAGTTGTATGCATAAACAAAAATTCATCTATTAGAGTCCCACTCGTGACTCAAAAAGTATACAGTACTCCAAAATTAATAATGCGCATGCAGATCTTCGCTAATTATCGTATTTCCAGAAACATCCGAATCACCCCGAATCATTGAATCGTAAGTGCCCTAAGCAATGCACTTGCATCTTGCACCTTGTTCAAAAGAAATAGGAGTAAATTCAGAGTCAAACACAATCGAAAACAATTCAGGCGATAGGTGACGGTAGCCTGTCAGTCAAAAAATTCAAAACTCCGTCAGTCGTCTTTATATATTGGTGGTTACCGCACGTATTATCTCTGTATGGAATTATATAGAGCTGCTGTTACATACCCTTCTTAGTTTTGTTTCAAAGTTGAATTTTCCGATAAAATGATTATTTACACAGGTAGCAGATAGCAGTGGGGAAAATGAAAATTAATAAGAGCATAATGAAAGTTCTGATCATTCTACGATATCAGAAATAGAGATAATCCCTGATTCTGTAAATCCTTTGGACTGAGATTTTAATGATTAGATTTCTACAATTTAAATGTAAACCAGTGTTTGAAAATCATTTTTTTAAATATAAACTTTGTCTTATTTTAACCTTCCATACATCCATCATTACGCCAGCTTCAGTAAGACAATTTAATAGTTGTAAGTATAGAATTTTCCAAGTAAATCAATACAACAAATATATTCGCAATCGTGTGGCTTATCCTCGCTATTAACTTACATTGAATTATCGAAACAAATTTCGTTACTTATCTCTTTTACCATAAAATCACAATAAAACTCATAATTCTAATAAACTATGCATGAAGAAAATACATTTAACCACTCTATATACATATCATCTTCGGAGGCTCGGGGAATATGACAGTTGCCGAACAGTGACGAATTTTTCTATGCGCATTATCAGTTTGGGAGTACTGTACATAGGTATAGGCTTTGTAAATTCGCCGCCCGATCGAATCGGCCTGGCATCGCGCTGCGCGTAGCTAGTGCGTTGCCATAGATACGGCATCCTCATAAATTTCCTCAAAATTTTGAGGAAGCGATAGCGGAAGAGGATTTTTTTTTTGAGGATGCGGTAACGGTTGAGGAACCCAAAATATTGCGGAACTTCCGCATTATGAGGAAGCGGAAGAGGAATCCTCAACAACCCTGCTATGCAATGGATTAGTTATTGCAATAACCTGTCTTGTTTTTATGATTGACGTTTCATGTGAGCAAGAGCAGGACACAGCTATGGTAGAAAATGGTTGAAATTTATCCACTGTTTAACTTTTTATTAGTAAGGCCGTAAAATTATTATTATAAGCAGGATATTTCCTTACCAAGATCTGAAGGCAAAGTTGGAAATTCGTAGATGTGTTCACATGTATTTTTAGAAAATGGAATACAGAATCCAAATTCAAAATCAAATGTCTTCAGTAAAGTGTCTCTAAAAAAATGCTTCTCAATCATTCTAAAATGGTTTACTGGCCTTGCACCAACAGTGAACTCGACCCTGAAAATAAATTTATTTTTAGTTATTGTTACTAAGGTTTATTAAAAATTTTACCAATTTCTTCTAGTATTGACACTTACGTAGCACCAACAGTTCGTAATTTTAAAAATTGTGGTGTAAATTGATACCGCACAAATCTCCCTGCATTAGGATCGAGTGGTTCATCAGATCCATCCTCTGTGCCCTCATTATCCACCCCAAAATCTGTCGGGGGCTTAGCAATCTCAAACAAGACAGTTCCCGTTTCCAAATCCCTTATTTTAAATCTCGTAAAATCTATATCGTATACATTTGCTTCAGGGCTACATAAATAAGTCTCCGTTATTTTATCTAACTTAAGAACATCATCAGGTGTTACTTCACTTAAAATTTCCTGCCTGTTTGATTCAAGAAGCGTTATTGATTCGCACTTCTTTCCAACAAGGCTCATTTTGAACAAATTATTGGTTCTAATAAATATACAAATGTTTTAAAACATTTGCAATCGAACTTAATTCGCAGTGAATTGCATTTCAAATTCACCTATATAATAAATCCAAATCAATAATTATTATTCCAATTTAACCAATTCACTAATAATTATTACACTGGTTACAATATTTTTACTATAAATTACAATTGACTACTATTTGACAGTTGACGTTGATACGATTACCAATGGCTACCCAATAGGATATCTGCACCCAATCTACACCCAATAGCAATCAGTAATCACAAGCAATAGCCCGAGCAATAGCCAATGACAAAATAATGCCTAGCGCAACATTCTATTTGACAAATGACAAGCCTGCTGCATAATGTCGTGCCTTGTGTCGTGCTAATGTCGCTCTTTTGGTCGCTCTAGATCTAGAAGCACCAATGCAAACTTAGCACCCCAACAATGGAATTTTGGGTTGAAAATGACCTTGATCGATAGGTCTCCGTTAGGTCCTTTAAGGTCCCACAATTTTTTCGTTAGGTCCCCTTTAGTTTTTTTTTAATAATTTTTTAAATTTTGGGTATAAAAAAAAATACACTTTAGCACCCCATCCATAGAATTTTGGGTAAAAAATGACCTTAATCGATAGGTCTCCGTTAGGTCCTATAAGTCAAATAAATACATAATATTATCTCCATGATAAAACTTACGACGAAATATATTTTGAACGCAGCCTAATTGTTGACGCAATATCCGCTGTACCATGAAGTGAAGCATGCGCCTTGTCATATTCAGACATTGAATGGTCAAAGATTCATAAATTTACAAAAATCATATAAATAGGGCCAACGCTCAAGTGCTGAACTGTGATAAGTTTATTCTAAGGTTGTAGTGAGTAATCTAATGTGCATATAAGTGAAAAAGTACAGTATCAAGATGCTTATCAAAGAATAGTGAGTATTGTTAAAGGTTATATTCTGTAATTGCGAAAATAAATCGATTTTTTAACAGTCAGCAAAAATCTGTAGAGCGTTGCTTTCGTAAGCGGTTTTTTTTCATAAAATGTTTATCAAAGTACAACCAATGTCCGGTTAATAAATCAAATTGGTAACAAATCAAAATGTATTTTAATAAATATAATTATGTATCTTAGTCGCGGAGCTTGATTTTATATTTACGTCTGTTTATTATATATTGAAATATTTTTTCTTTTTCAGTCGTGTTACCCTCCCATTAACAGTTGAAGAGGTAAGCCTTTCTTGATTTGAGATATTTAATAGTTTAATGGTAACTAGGTATATGACTTCCCTATTATTTACATGAAACATTATACAACTAACATAATATGATTTATACCGATTTATCAATGAAATCGATTGAAAATACCATTTTATTCGTTATTTCAATATGTTATTTAGAAATAAGCAATTAGATTTTTAAAAATATTAAAAAATATATACCTATTCATTGAGATGATACCAAATTGTTTACTCAAATTATGAAAACTAATCTTTTGGATCAATTTAAATGAAATTAATTTAAATGCTCTTTACGAATAGAATAATATAAATTAAAAATATGCTTTTGAGATAAAGTAATTATTTACCTAGGTATATGGATAAAATATTATATTAAAGTTAATGCATATTGGTGCATTTTAATAATTAATACTGCCAGGACTACCTATACATTGCTTTTTATCTTATGTGAAACTGGTAATAATCATTTATTCTTATAGAACTTTCATAACTGACTGTTAAACACATAGTAGAGCACTTTAATCTTAATAATTAAAATAATAATAACCATAAAAAAAATTTCATAAATCAAATACTTATTTAGAAAAGCACCACACATAAAGGAAAGAGCTAGTCTTAAACTCCAGATGGATTTTTTTGTATTACAAAAACATTTATTTTGTGTTATATAAGGCTACTTTCAATTGTAAAAGATAATCACTAAATAGCATATCAAGTATGAGTAATGAGTATATAATGCTTATTTAGTTATGCTTTATTGTACATATATACCATGAGAAACAAACTTAGACAATAATTGTATTAATTTATTAGAATAACTAATGAATTTAAAAAGTAAAATTTAGTGTTTCATAATCTCATCAGTGTTTCAAATAAAGAAACATTTTGATCTTTAAATCCCTACTTATTGGTTTACATAATTTCAATAAGACTACTATTATTAATAAAAAACTGTATCATATTTGTTGTATGAAAATTGGTTTGAGATTGAGATGTTATTCTATTGTTTACTATTTATTATTATATGAATGGTACATTATTATTTAATATTTATGTACTAAAGTCATTTTAATAGGCAACATTTCATAAAAGTTCAACCACGTAATCTTGTAACGGCAGCCATAAAATAATACATTTTTATTTTTGTTAGAACTGCACATTACTTGTATTCATAATGACTAATACAAGTAATTTGTCTATTTGCTTCCACTAATAAACCATTCTAAACATAATAATCAATTTCTGATCTAAATAATGGAATGTTGTTACAATGTTGCATTATTAAACACTCTTTCTTTTTGAATAATTGTTTTTTTGGATGTTATTCTAAAAATCGAACGCTGATAAATAAAATCGAATGCATTGATTATTTGTGAAGAAATATCACCATAAATTAATAACCGTGTTGTAATATATAAGTAGGTACGTTGTACATATGATATTAACAAAAAAAACACCTACACCTATACACATTTGACACACACGCATACCTACATTAATTACCTATTATGATAGTAAAGATAGTTTGGATACTCAATGTCGTTTTTTTAAACAACAGATTAAACTTAACATCCTTGGAAGCAATATTCTTGATAAACAAACACAAAGCTTCACGTAGGTCCTTGAGAATAGACAGGCCATTGACAAAAAGTCGAGTTGTGTTAGCCAACGAGCTAGCGGCCGCCGCATCAGTCGGTCAAGGTCTTATCTCCGCGAATGTTATGTGATGTAGTCCATATTTTGTGCACCGTTAATTATATAACTGACCGGTTGGCTTTATTTATCACACTGCCTTCCAAGCCAGACGACGTGGGTTCGATTCCCACCCAGGTTAAATATTTATGTGTGATAAACATAGATGTTTACTCTGTGTCTGGGTGTTAATTATCTATTTAAGATTTTTTTTTTAATTATATAAGTATATATGTATGTTTATCAGCCATCTAGTTTCCATAACACAAGCGAAAGCTTAGTATTGGATCAGATCGTGCCGTGTGTGAAAATCGTCCTGAAATATTTATTAAAATATTAATTCATAATCATAACGGGAAACTTTCAATGCTCACTCATATCATGCATCACTCACTACCCTATATCTTTATATTATATACGACGCTATTTTATACTGTTGCTTTGTGAATACCTTGATCCTCTTTATTAATTTAAGGACGCTGTCACAAATCTGCGTTACTCAAATTTAGGTATCTAACGTCGCCACGTGGTTCGCGGGAACATCGCGCTCACGTAAACATAGCGCATTCCATTTTATAGACCATCTTCATACTTGATATTATTTTTAATTTATTACGAATTTTAAAAATTCATTTTTGTACTTTTATTAGTAGGTACAATTATTCTGATAAGTATGTTAGTTAGTAACTAACTTTAAAAAAAGTGTGTGTTTTACAAAACCTCTAGGAATTGTATGCAATATCTAAGCTTTTTAAGAAAAATACTTTTTTAAGAATTATCATACATATTATGTTACCGGTAATGTATTAAATCCGGCATTGTATACAATTCTTAGAAAATATGTATGTATGTTATATGTATGTTATTCCGAGATACGGTCCGAATTAAATAAATTAGATTCGTCACATTACCTAGGAAATCTGAACTTTCCCTAAGGAGCAAACACATTTGCAAATGTGGGTGGTTTTTGAGGAAGCTATTACCCATATGAGGTCAAAACTAAAATCCAAGATGGCGCCGACGAAAATTTTA
>CAJQZM010024648.1:12202-39369 GCA_907164665.1 Colias nastes | reverse complement strand
TACTAATATTATAAAGCTGAAGAGTTTGTTTGTATGTATGTTTGTTTGAACGCGCTAATCTCGGGAACGACTGGTCCGATTTGAAAAAATATTTAGGGTTAGATAGCCCATTTATCGAGGAGGCAATAGGCTATGTATCATCACGCTAAGACCAACATGAGCGGAGCCACGCGGGTGAAACCGCGCGGCACAGCTAGTGTTGTATAAAAATACGACGTATTTCGATAACCTACCCAATATACCTACAACAAAGGTGCAAAAAATTTCATAAAAATCAGTCATGGCGTTTTGATATAAGTATACACTACGGCGTGGAAATAATACAAGGCACCTGTTTTATTGAGACTTCTTAGAATAAAATAAATTAGGTATCCATATTATTTCTATAGATTACTAAGTACTACTACTTATAGCAATAATAGTGATTGGACAGAATGACATTATTTAAAGAATGGCTATAACGTTGGGGGTATGTGAAACCGCAGGCAGGAAGCTGGTTCGTAAAACTACAACGCAAAACTACTGAACCGTATATTATGTATAGAATGAAAACAAATGTTGATACCACTAAAAGGTAATCAATAATAATGAATAGTTTACTTACTACTAACTGGTTATATAAATCTTAATTTGTGTAAATTTTGTAGACGATACCTTGAAACCAACTTGAAACGGTATTGCTAGCGACATCTGTTGCTACGCAATTGTAACATCGCGACATCTGTAGGGTAATGTTGCGAAGAAGAACTTGTATGTAAATTTATCTGCATCATCTCATATCATAGTATTTTCTTCACTGATTCAACAGTGCATGAATAAAAAAAAAGCGTATGTGCCGAGCACGCATGTCAGAAGTGAAACTTCTTTGGCAAGATTTAAAGATACCAAAATCGTCGCCTTCGTCCTTACTCCATGACGTGACGGTATTTCGATGACGCGATCTTGAAATTATTACTTTCAATAGATAGAGAATTCAATTTATAATTAAGAATTTAGCTACTAAACCGACACTAATAAGTATTATTCTTTCTTTTACAATTATGAGGAATGTATGTTAACGAACTGTACCTATGTATTTATTGATTGCTATAAATCTATAAATATTTATACTGATAGTCTACTGGTATATTATCGAAAATGCTACTGTAGCTAAATACTTAGTAATATACTACAAGTAAATATGGTACATGTGTATGGATTTTTATGTATCAGTGAATGTGATGAATCAAAATTCATCATCAATAGCGACGGCATTGGCGCTAGACGCTGAAGAACCATCTGGGTACCTAAGCAAGACTCGATAAAGAAACCACAACAAAATTCGATCAACTGTTTGGCAGCTAGGACGAACACAAAAAATGTAAACTCCTCTTAATTTTACTTTAGAGTTATGATAGGTACGTAGGCATGTACCTATATTTCGTATATACGTAGACACTACTGAAAATATAAAATCCCATTGTAAAATCTAAACAAAACCAGCACCTTAAGAGCCCGTGGCTTTGTTTCCCTGATTTATTCAAAGCGAATTTCATCCAATAATAAATTCCGTACAGAGTCGGCTATAAAAAACGGCTATTTACTTTTGCACCATTAGCTTAGCCGAAAAAAGGTTGAATTTTAAGCGTCATTTATTAATTCGAACCTATTACGGGCGATTAGTCGTGTAAAATTAAGCTAGGAGCGAGGTTTTAAGTTTTATTTATTAGTGGGAAATATCAAATACCTTTAGTTAGGTGTATATTCTGTGCATACACTCAAGAGCAAAGAATATTATATTTAGTATATTAGGAGGATGGAACGCTTAGAGAGTTCTTAGTAATGTTCAGGAGAACAGTTTTATTTCACGATTTTTGTAGAGCTGATTGATTTCGTGCCAGTATAAAAACATGGATGCAGAATGTTATATTTCGTGTATACTTTCGAATGTTACTCTTACATTTAACGAACAGAACACAAGTTTATATTACGTCTAAGTATACAATTTTAATGATGATACATATTCTACAATTGTTAAAAGTTACACATTGTTTTTCTGAACTGAATCTGAACTGCTCAGAACTAAAAACTCGAATATGCATTCGTAGAAAACTATCTTTTGATAAACACTTTCGAAACCTATCCTTTATGTACCACTAATGCGCAAAATAATATGTGAATCCATTACCTAAATGCTGAAATATAAGGTAACATCCCATTTATCCAAAACTTACACGACTTTAAAAAGCCATTTATAAAAACCCTGTAATACATTCACTCTATAAAAACCCAGTTTTCGGTATATTAGCCTTAGGTTGTACAGCAAATGAGGCGTGCTATCGATACGCTGTGTCATGGTGAAACCGCTAATTAATTAAGGTTTTATTCGACCTTTTAAAGGAGTTAACGGGCGGATTTAGTTTTAAATACAGTGTTGGGAGGCAATCTGATTCAATTCTTTCTTTTGTTGGTTTGGAGAAAACAGATAATGAAAAAGCTTTTGTAGTTTGGTTACAGTGCAAGAAATACGTATTCAGTGGAAATTTTATTGAATGTGTGCATAATGTAATGTGGTAAATGATTAAGTACTTATTCTTACGGTGCATTTACATCAAACGAGCGAATGCTCATTCTAACCACACTATGTCCAATTCTTTCAGTGTAAGCTGGCGTAGAGCATTCTTTCGTTGTTCTTAGTGCATTCGAAAAGATTCTATGCAATGTTCTAATACTGAACTGAACAACACTGAATTCGAGTTTTCGTTTACACTAAAAGATCACGAATGAATGCTCTTGCTCTAACTCAAGCTCTATGTTCGTTTGATGTAAATGCACCGTTATAAGAAGAAAACTCAACTCAACTCACTCAAAGTACTTACTTATCATTTTCAAAACATTCTTGATTAGAAATACCATGACCACTATTACCCATACTTAATTCCTCTCATTAAAAGATGGCTTTCTTTAACTCGATAAAGTTCGCTCCGAAGTCAACAACTTCTACAGATTATGATTTTCAGGGTGTACCGTGTACCAAGACAGTATCTTTTAATTTGTAATAACTTAGTAACTAAATAGAACTATCATATCTTTCCGTACTCTGAATTCAGATAACCTAAAACAAAAAAAGGTCATGCGTGCAAAGCACACGTGTCAGAAGTGAAACTTCTTTGGCAAGATTCAAAGAAACCAAAATTGTCGCCTTACGTAACGGTATGACGTGACCTTGAAATTTTACTCTCAACACGCCTAAAGAAGTTTCACTGCAAAAAATATATTACCGTCAAAAGTTTTCCCAGCCAAATGCTAAAAGCGCAACATGCATCAAAACCCTATCAGCATATTACATATAAATTTATACGTATTACTAAACTAAAATTACCTCAAGGCAGCATTGATCACACGTTCTAGCGAGCTCGATCAGCTGTTCCCTGATGAACAATTTGCCGCGCCATGTGACGGCCGCCATATTGGGAATGAGGGCCGCTCGGGCGAAAATCGATTATAGATATTCGACTCGATTTTAAGTATTCGAATAATCGGAATGGAAATTTGAGCGAAGATTTTCTTGGACGTTCTAGCTGTAGGTAAGGAAAGTTTGCTTCAATATGGAGAAATAGTTACCAACCTATACTGAAATTTAAGAATTTACTATAAGTAATAGTTAAAGTTGAGAAATTTTGTAGGATGATGAAGCACAGGTAAAGAAACACATTTTCACATGTTTAATATTAGTAAGGCAACTTAACTACCTACTTAAAAAACTTGGTTGAAATCAAGTGTGCCTATACCTACTTATGTAGTAAGTAGTTATTATAAAGGTACTACTACCTACTTCTTTACATCTAAAAGTTCAAATTACCTGTAATGATCCTTCGAGCCGGATTCAAACCAATAATTCTCATCAAACAAACAATAACAATTTGTCATAAAGCCCAATATGAAATCTAGTTTTTAATAACGTAAACACGTCGACAAATCTCATAAACATCAGCTGTAGTACTTAGCGAGTGTTCATTACCGTCGAGTGCGTAATTAGCAAGTAATTACAGCCTACATCCAACGTGTGCATTGCTTTACAGTTTAACTATGTTTCGCACCAGACGTTGGTTGCTATTGAAGTCACATTTTGGATAGATTTAGTCTGCAGTTTTATTTTCTTTGACAAGACCCGCTTTAGTGTAGCAAGGTAATGTATTTATGTAACTAAATACAACAAGAATAATATAGATAATGTTGTAACTTCATGAAAATAAAAGTCACACAGATATAAAAATTATTTTATTAAGTAACCGTAAACATGTTTCAAAATATCGCAGGCTTTAGACAATCTCGTTATAGAAAATGTATCTATTTATTCTAGTAAACATTCGTAATTCTTATAATAATTTTGTTCTGTATACTTATTATTATTTCCTAGATATACCTATACCTTAGAATAACCTATTACATTTAAAAGAAAATCCTTTCCCTCCCCAGATAAAGACTTACTTGAACGTCAATATAAAAATTCTATTCAATATAAAAATGGCTTTACGCTTGGATCTTAATAAAAATATAATCTATCTCCATTGTGTGCCAACAATGGCACAATATATAGAGGCTTATATGTGATTACGGTATATAGAGGCAACGTGAGCGAAGCCGCGTGACAACCGCACGTACACAGTTCTTTCATCGGGAAATAGAGTTAGAAATAATGGAAACGTCTTCGTTTAGTGGA
The DNA here is from genome assembly GCA_907164665.1 of Colias nastes. Lineage (NCBI taxonomy): Eukaryota > Metazoa > Arthropoda > Insecta > Lepidoptera > Pieridae > Colias > Colias nastes. The sequence continues at coordinate 34,667 of CAJQZM010024648.1, read as the reverse complement.
GGAAAAATAGTTTATAAGGATAGATATTTTTATGGTTTACCGCATTTATATGACAATTTATATACTCAGGAGTAGGAGGTATCTTGTCCTGTACTTCGCAACCACATTACAATTTACATGATGACGTGGGCTGCCGTTTCTTCAGACGCTTCAGACTGTCGGTGATCAGTAAGTTGAAGAGATGTTTATTGAGGGGACCATGTCCTGGAAGCGTCTCTGTTATTATGCCAAGTTGCGGTCTAGGCAAAATTAGAACTCGAAGTGCAATTTGCGAATATAATAATTATATAATTACTTTGTTTCCTCTTTCTTAGTTTATATTTACCTATAGTCCTCGTAAAGTGTCTAGAAATTATATATATTTTTCAGTAGATATTATTTCATAATGGTAAGTACTTATTATAGGGAAATCATATTACATTACAATTTGGGTAATGAAAACCTCATATTAGAACCATATTTCACATAATATGATACCTATCTACCAATTGACCGTTAAAACAGCATATAATATTATGCTCTAACACTTGAGGCCGTAAATTATGTTATTGCGGGTGAAACACCCAGAAATCTATAAAAAATACCTAATGATCTATAAATAAGAAACCTAGGCACATCTAGAATATCTAAACCTTGGTACCGCGAGCTCCAGCAACTCCGCTGAATACAAAACCGTAGTGATCTAAAATCTTTACGCTATCGACAATCGGGGTTGAACCTCCGACTTCACGCTCGCTGAGCGCTCTAAATCGACAATTTCATATCTCCTCTAATACCATATTATATTATTATTTCTATTCTTGGGTATTTTTTGTAATTGATGAAATTTTTTTTGATTTGGTTGAAAATGAATTGTTTTGAGGTTAGACACATAGACAGGCTTAATTTTATCTGAAGTACCTAGGACCTACGTAGTTTATAGAATACCTTAATATATTAATTTATTTCTAAATTAGAAATAAAATATTCAAAATCTTTCTGGCTAATAAAATTTGAACAACCTACATATTTTATACCCTTTACCTTCAAAATGTAATGTTAATTGTATAATTGTTAAATATAGTTTTGTTATTTGTATCTAATCATGAAATTTGACCTTTGCTTCAGATCTATTAGTAGTGTCATTTGTATAAGCATTAAAAAGGTAAATATCATATACCTACAATATTTTCTTCAATTAATAAATAGAGTATTAATATCAGCTTATTACGTTGGATTTTCTCTAAAGTATTTACTTTATAAATAGAAAACCTAACATCATGTCTTATGGTGGGTGTTTCCTACCCGTAGCCCGCCTACTCCATCTTACAATGAATACTTAGAATCAAAACGAATCATTTTATATTATTGAAGAAATAGTCAATTCCTCAAGGGTACATCCCCGAGGGTTAATGCGATGCCCTCGACGCTATTGTGTTCGTATTATTATATTTCTAAGCGATATCAAGACACCACGACCGAGGAAATTGTATCAGTAACTACGTAGACTGTGGACTTGGGTACATTTTATAATTTTTATTAAATTCGTGATTATATTTTCAGACATGTTCTCTTTTTATTTTTCACATCTTAGCTTTTTATTTGCAAGATAACGTTTATCTACAATTGAAACAACACAAGCGATAAAAACAAAACATATGCATTTATTCATACTAAGTAAGCATTGATGTATGTACTACAAAAACATATGTATAAGCATTAGAAAAGACGTTTATCACGCGTTTTCTCAGTTCCATCTATATAAAATTAAATCTAATTGTTTAAGCCACATGCGTGTAAACGTAATACAGACACAGTTGTTTTAATTTTTTTATAATTTAAATATAGATTTTAACACCTATCTTTCGTTCACTAGTTTTCGTAGTCTCACTATAAGCATGATATCAAAAATGAGGTTCCGTTTTCATTTGGACGCCTGATTTGACTCCAATTGCGTCGTTGGTAGTTATTATTTCTATTGGCTGCCCATCGTATTTCGCATTTATTCTCTTTAATATATTTCAGAATTAAGCTAAATTACAATATATTTCATGAATAATAAGAATCAATAACATCGACAATACTTGAATTATTAGGTATATATCAAAATATTGTCCAATAGAAAGTTAGGTGTTATTCATTAAAATATTTAATTTCTCATAGTTTGTACCCGACGGCATAAAATCTAAAAACAGGAGATATACTTACAAATTCTTAACACACAGAAGTACACTCGCATATCAAATCTTATTAACAATCTTTCATTAATACATTAAACAGAATTACCATAAGAATTACATTTGGCAACGAATATGGCGCCTGAATCTAAAATTCTAATTATTCAGCGGCAAATTTAAAACTGAATTCAGAAACGAGGTTCGTGATTTAATCAAAATAAAGAGACAACAAGTTTTGCATATTTCGTTATTAATAATTAGAAAGTCGGTAGAGCGTGTGCGATGCGATTTACTTCGATCTTCCCAACCATGAGCGGGAGACGACTTTAAGAATTAAATAATTCATCCAATTTAACATAGCTGTGTTGCCGCGTATGTTTTTCATTGATACTATCGATAGTATAGGTAGTATGTTTTATCTTGATTAAAATATATTTATAATCGAAGTTCTGAAATGAGATGGTTAATGCGGATACTTATAACTTTCTCCTGGCTGATTCTCTTGACTCTTAAATTCTAATCTTATTAAGTTTATTGATAGAACAATCGCTTGTGAAATGGAAGAGTTGTCAATGCTTTAATAATATCTACGTGTTAATAAATGTTGTTGTAATTTAATATAATAATGTGTAAAATATGTATGCCAAAACAGAAAATGATTGTATGTTATAATATGTTATAGAAGAAAACATTTGGTAGAAAGGTAGAAATTCAAGTACGCATTGTTGAAATAATCCACCACAAAGTTAATTAAGTTACATTTTTAAACATATTGGCACTTATGTTAAAATTATTAAGCACGAAAGTAGAGCCTCCTCAATGTATTCGGTATTATTCGGTCGACTGAACGATCCGCGACTTGCCGACGCTCGTACGGCTCACTGCGCCCGCGCATTAAATATGCTAGGGTTGCCACTAACAAGAAAAACACTTAATCATTTTATATTTATTAAGAATTTTTCCTACAGCAAAATTAAGATTGAAAGTGCTTATTAGATCCATAATATATTCTATAGTTATTTTCTTATAAGCAACGTACATATTATTGTTTTGCAATAGGTAACGTTACAAACATAATTCATCAACGAAAGTATTCGTATCATCATAGGTATTTACACGAAATAGACATAACATTTAAATAAATCGTACTTCGTAATCGTAAGTTACTACTCATCGAGTTATTATTGTAATAATAAGATACTTAAAAATATAATTACAACACGATTGTTAACCATATATTCGTATTTGTTATATTCCATTTAGTGTTCATAAATTTCATATCATTAAATTATTATTTGATAACCCTAATTGTATTATAAGATTTACTAAAGGATTGCCGGCTTTGAACTCTTGATTATATTAGGAGCTTTCAGACATAAAATCAGATCATTTTATTTTAATGCGTTTTGTTTAATTTACTTGGACCTTAGATCGAAAGCAAATGCTTTGGTGTAATGAATCCTATTTAAGGATCTTGCTTTATGTTAAATTAGGGTGTAGGTATAATTCGCTTAATGAGGGTATTCCTTTTAATGAGATTTGAGTTATGATTGCTACAATATTCGGTTATCAAATAATTCACAGATTACTTAATAATTACTTGCTAATTTACTTATTATAAAAATAACTTATGATTGTAAATATTCCTGTAACTTATGTGTGTAATAGTCTCCTGGAACTATATATAAACAATATAAAATACCTAATTGTAGAGTCACGAAAAATAGTTGCACGCCAAAAATTCTAGTTTCACAGACTTTTCCACGCAAATTTCCTAACTTCAAACGCGAAATTAGTCTGAATTTCAAAAGAAAGCGATAAGGCAGTGTAAATACGTCGTGTGTAGTATTCAGCTGGTATTTCAGAACGCCATGCCACCGCAATGTGCAAGAGCGTGTTAAGGAGTTAACGGATCCGACTGACACGCACTCGAAACTTTGCACGTATGTCGAATATTTTATAGCGTATTTAGTGGAGCTGTTAATTCCGTGTAGACAATTGTTTTGTGGTAAAGATTTTATAGATGTACATTGTTTGTTGTGGAATGGGACTGTCACTCCAAGTTCATGTACTATTATAACTTTGAAATTGCATTTTATTTTATAGATGTGTTTTATGTCAGTAATGAGATTCTAATAGGTTGTAATTTCTTTCAAACAATAGCCGAGCAGCGAGCTTTTCCTTGTAAAGTTATTATAAGCCAATAGCCATATCTCCCAAAGAGTTTTCATTAATACCAACATAAGCTAATATTACTTATAAACTAAAAAAAGAAACAAACGCTGCAAAAAATTGCCTAGCTATGTACTGTATGTAGATGACTTCATCATAATATGCGATTGTTCACCAAGCGAACAAATCAACTTCATCATGATACCCCTTTTCCTTATAGCCATACAGATACAAAATACTTAAATTATATTTATGTATTATTAACAGCTCCATATGATATAAGCTGAAATCAAATCGGCAAAACGCAGCCAGGCAAGGGCGCGGACGTGACAACTTCCGCCGTCAGAGGGCGCACGCTCGCCATTTCATTTATTTTATATCTCCTGCATACGGAGTAAATACTGTATTTATGAGATAGTAAACGGTAAGCAACGTTATCTATTTAAATTTAGAATATGTTGGTAGTGTCTTAGGAATGTTATAGAGTTGTGAAACGAAGAAAAGTGCTTGCTGAAATATAATAGAAATTTGATTGGACAATTATTGGTTATTAATGTTAAGATTGTGTTTATTAGTATCATATTGTTATTTAATTATTAAATTATGAATAGATTTAATGAGTATACTACCTACATGTTTTGTAGTGTAACAACCTGCGTACAAATATTATGTCTTTGAGAGCTGCTCCGCATGTGGACGCTTAATTAAAAAAACAGTACAAAATGTGTAACTTTTTAAAATAAAATTTCACTTTAACAAAAACATTTTGAAATACCTAGTTGATTGCTTTCATTGATATTTCGACAGCGCGTGCAATCAAAAAAATTCTAGTGACTGCACATATTTTTCATTTATCTTTAAAACAATAGAGCGTACGAAAATACAACATTTTTATTTATTCTTAAATATTTTTCTTTCTCATGTTATTTGTTGGATAAAAATACATTTAACGTAAAGAAAAAGACTATAGGCAATTACATAATATTTCTTCGGGAAGCTGGTGTTGATCGACGTTGATTAATGTCTGTCTGTCTGTGTGGACAGATTAAAAAACTGCTGTTTCTGATATGGCCTATAAACAGAGAAAGGAATGGAGTAGATACTTGTATATTATCTTCTGTGTTTTTAAGGTTACATTTCATAAAAAGATCAGAAGGAATTAATGAGTTTAAAGAAATAATAGAATTATTAGTGTACCAATAAAATTAATCACTGCAAATAATTTTTATTCGATTCTAGAGTACCTAAAACTTGGTTACTCTAGAATCGAATAAAAATTACTTAGTAATTGAAAAAAATATGGTAAAAATTTGTAATGAAAAACGGTAGCAAAGGTAAATAATGTGCAGTAATAAAAAATGTTACCTTCCCAAATATGAACTATAACTACATAGAGCTTTTATTTTACTTTAATAGTTACTCAAATGTTAAACTTCACTCAAGAACTTAGAATATATTACAATCGGCTTCACTCCACTTTTGTTCTCGCGACATTTGATTTCGGTGACATCTGGCGGAAGTAATAGATTTTTTCAGTTAGCTGAAGGTGAAAATTTAATCTGTGAACAAGCAGAGACCGCGAAAGACATAAAAGAAACCGATCTCTGTTATATAGGTATATATAAGTATTATAATCAATATAGGTCGATGTTCCAAAAATAAAAAGACATCACTATGTATGTGATAGAGTTATTTTACGTAATATGATGCACTTGATTAATTTTAATAACAATCATCAATCGGCTGATTAGGGCAATCGCGTTGTAAGTTGATTTTATTTTTGAGGATAATATAATAGAAGGCGTCGCGGCAGGCCGAAGAAGAGATGGCGAGATGAACTTGACCAATTTAAAAATGACTGGTTTTCATTAGGACAAGACCGCGATTCATGGAAGCGCCTTGGAGAGGCCTTTGCCCAGCATTGGGACACGACGGGCTAATACAATACAATACAAAAAATATATTCTATTAAACAAGACTTTTGTGTACTGCACTAGGAGTGGAAATTAGTACATCGTTGTAACTCTATCCTGATTATAAGTGCAAATGATTGATATATTTTTATTCTTTTACTATGTATAAATCTATTCTATCTATTTTTCATCTTCGTAAGTTTAAGGAGACACCTGATATTATGCAAAATAACAATGCAACTGAAAACAAAAGTTCCTAAATGAGCCCTTTAACATATTATATGTACCTCTTGTTGTACGTTCAATTTATAAACTAGGTATGTGTCTTATGAAATATATATTGGAAGGCTAGTCACGTCAAGGCTAAGTTCTGAAAGCGGATAGTTCACGCTCGAAGCGCAACCCATGTCTTGCTAACTACCAACTACTAACTACGTCATGTGATTGAAGTGTTAACTAATATTGTTATTCACTGTGAAATACTTTGACTATGGAAGTATTTATAGGTATATTAGGTATATTAGTTTACTAAGGTTAGGTTAATAAGGCGTTTTAAAATTAAATTTTATAAGGAGTATGTTATATTCCTATTTTTTATTACTTTATACTTCTTATACGTCTTAATTGCTATAGAATTTATAAAAATCAAATATCAATATGCTGTTCAGAGATCTACTTATTAAATTCAGTGGCTAAGAAGCTCGAAACATCCTACAAAATTTTAATACAAGGTATAAACATTTACGTATGTTTCTATAATTCAAACGGAACAACAATATCCTAAATTCACCTGGATTATTAAGTACATTATTTAGCCTCAATACTTTTTTAATTTGAGATCTTGAATGTGTTCTGTATGTAACATGCAATAAACTTCAATCTGTTAACTCTTGAAACCAGTGGCCTGCAAGTTTCAGCTTCACTGATGTGGTAGCCCATATAAAGGTCCCCAGAACAAAATGTCTATCAGTCTTGATTTGGGTTCTGGTGATAGTGGATTTCAATGTGCGATCGGAAATGTTTAAACAACAAAAATCGTTTTTAAAAGTCGGATGAAAAAGAGAATTTTCTATACGAAACTAACAAAATATTATTGGTAAGTTATAAGTAGAAATTATAGCGCTTATGTGTAACATTTACAAATTTATGCACAGTTATCAAATCAATTTAATTATTCTTTAAAAAAAATATTTTATTTGGCTGACCGAAAGAAAGCCTCTAGATAATATTATGATAGTAAACTTATAAATTTATTAATAATACCTACATCCGACGGCAATGAAATTATTTAACGTAGGTATCACAAAATTAAACAAAAAACAAAAGAACGTACCACACAAAAACAATATATACTCTACAATAACAACAAGACCTACCGTAACAATGCTACAAAAAGTGCCTAATCAAATAACATATTTAGAAAATTCAAGTGGAACGCACAGCGGCGTATATAGGGCACTTCCATTCGACATAAAAACGTTCATCTAAGCTAAAATGGCAGGACGGTACGCTATTCATTTTACTGAAGTCACGTAGGGTAATGTATATTCTAATATATTTGCCTGGAACGACTTTTCGTGCTTATCGGCCCGTGCGGTCTGCGGCCGGTGTTAGGGATGGGGTATCTGGAATATCGATGATCGATAGTTTCATTTCAACTAAGAGTAGAGACATTCGTAAGTAATGCTTTGCGCTTGTGGAATACACTATACAGGCTATGAACAGATAGATCTGTTTCATACATTATTTGATCACTCAAGTATTTTAATAGTCTACGAATAAAAAGTATAAATTTTATAATAAAATAAAAATGTGCAGAACTACAGCTTTACAATCAATGTAAAAAAATATTTTGTTAATAGCCGACAATCGATAAACAACACAACCTCTCTTTACACAAACTAGAACATATAAAGGTAAAATATTTAATCCATTATAACTACTTAAATAACACATTGAATTGAATTGACGTTGATCTTCACTGTTGTTATTATTACTAAATTATACTAATGTATATAATAATATCGATACATTCGTGCACACCACTATTAGCCCCATATTTACTCGTACCTCGCCAGTTCATCTTCATTTTTTATCTCTTTCACCGGAAAAAGGCAAAAAATGTGAAACCACTATAGTAATGACTGAAAAAATAACTGTAAGACGCAACATTCAGTTGGATTTTTAATAAGTTTTTATTTACAACTGTCCTAAATAAGACTGGACTTCTTTGAATGAAGATCTTTCATTTGCGAGTACTATTTTTAGTTGACTTTATATTCGCTATCATTATTAAGAGCTTGGCTTGAACTATTTATTTTTAATGATAAATTCTAGATTTTTAATTAACTAGGCAGTATGTTTTAATGCTAGTAATTACAATTAAAAACTTGTATTTATTTGTTTCTTCTACATATTTAAAGTAGACGAATGTTTCCTTTGTACCTAATCATATAAAATATTTTGTGTCGATGTATAGAATAAAGAATATAATATATCTTTATTTGTGACTACTCTGATTTTGATTAAACATGGACTTTGTTATACCTACATCGACTTTTAATATCTATATGTACTTCGACTTATTATATCAGTTTACAAAAACTATCACAAAATATACTTTAATATAATAGTGACAATGCTCTCTAAATGAGTAATTCACATAATTGAATTGGAACCATAGAGTACCCAATATAAGACAATTTGCTCGTTTTCAAATTGATGCACCCTTTTAACCTCGCAAATTGGGGATGAGATGGGAAACCAGACCTCTTAAGGCCTTTATTTAATACGTTTAGCTTATTTGCAGAATGTGGAATGGAAAACTTGAATATTATGCGTATAATTAATTGTATATTACACATATTATTCGTTGCGAATATTTCGGTTTCTTATTGCTGATAAAAGTAAGTTAATTCGGCAAGAAATTAAATTATAATATGACCAGTTATGAGGCTATTTCTGAAGATACTTCTAAATGTTATTTTTACATATTTATCGTACGAAAATATTAATTCGATAGTGCGATTTCTGTTATTATAATGATACCATGTTCAAAGTATTTCGACAAAATCATGTAGACACAGTAGGCAAGAACCACTTTACTCTCACATTTTAAATAATATTGAAATCATCAAGTTTCCAAAACTAATCACAAAAACCTCCATTCACATACCGTTTCGCATTACAAAATAAATGAACACAATTAAATTTTAGCTCCCAAATGCGTACCTACATACATACATACAGGTAAAACAAAAAAATCGTAGCGAATACGTTCTGAATTCTGTTATTTGAAAATTAATTAAACGGTCCAACGGGGCGTAACGATTTACGGCTGTGTGACAGACATACCGACACGCGTGACGACATTCGCAACATATTAAATTATTTAGGGTTCTAGCAAAGGAATTGACGCCATACCTTAGAACTTAAGACGTTCTAATTGCTTTCGTATTGGTTGATAGTTCGTTGGGTTGTGTCGCAAATAAAATGTCTTTATTGTTACGGATTTTATTACACATAACTTATGTACTTGTGTATAATCATTTTACAATATTTTAGTAGTATAGCAATTTACTTCAATATAAACTGTTGTCATATTTTCAAACCAATAAATAAATATTAATAATACCAATATGATTAAATATCATTCCTCGATATAACTTCCATATAATCTGATTCTTTCTAATTATTACGTACATAGAGTAGTAGCATAATTATATGTGATTACATGATATTATGTTATTACAGATATTTACTTAGGTTAGTTTCATTTTAGAAATTTACGATGAATTCATGGGCATAATATTATGTACTATGTAGAGCAGGCAAAATAATAACAGAAAATGATTTTGTCTTCAGATTATAAATTAGATCACTTGTATTTTTCTATTTATGTGCCATATTTTTTTGAACGTACTTTTCTCATCAATATGAGAAAAGTACGTTCTCTAACTGATTAATGTACGTACTCTATCTGATTAATATTGGCAATCCAATATTAATCAGATAGAGTGTAAATGTTTAACATTATGTAAAAAATAAATGGTAAGATACCCAGATATATTTGTTCGTAATCGCCGAAAAGATGTGTTGCCTTGTTTGAAAGAAAAAAGCCGTTTTAGGATTTCATATACTTTATTTCTATAATCTACACAATTTAAGCGTGGGTCACTCCTATCCAAACCCTAGAAACTCCCAAATAATTCCAAAAAATGCAGCGTCACTATACCACGTTAAACGCTTACTAAAGGGCGGGGCAGGCAAATCGGTTGCAGGCAACGACAAGACATTTGCGAGGCAATGATTTATGTCCGCTGTTATCGACAACCCGCAGGCTACCCTACTCGTCACGATCGGGAGGCTGTGGAGTCGTAGTTCTGCTTTTTTTTTTCATCCTGATACCGTTTGAGACGTATGAGAAACATTAAACATACCAAGTCTTATGTCTTCAACATATCTGTAATTCTTCTATTATTCTGGAAGCTAATAAGCGAATATCTATAAATCTTATTGCACTGACTGGCATTGCTATATTTTAACAAATACTTAAATTAATTTATAACTTGAACCTATCTTATGACAATATAAATCTATATAATATTTAAGTAATATCGTGATTACATCGTTAATTCCACTATTGTGTGCCACTTTATTTTATTAGTAAATCATAAAAGTTTCGAACAACTCTATATTACCTAATAATTAATTTATTCTTCTCCAGAAAAGCGTCATCAACTACATATGAATGAAAGTCCCGCTGGCGACTCCATTCCTTTTTTGTTCTAAGCCTAAATCATGTCCAACAGTGCGTAAATCGGTGAGGATTTTTTGTAAGATTTCACGCGCGGCTGCGCGGGCGTCGCTGATTAATCGGCCATTGATTGCAACGGACGGGATCACCGAATCACTTCTAGTTATATTTGGGAACTTAATGAAAATTTATCAACACTCATAAACACTTATAAAATAAGCTTCAATTTTTAATATTATACAGTAAACAAGTACCCACTGAAAGTGGATTTTGACGACACACTTTTGTGAATTATATTAAATCGTTAATTAACGCCATTCTTAGAATATTGCTAACATTATGTACAAGAGTTCGATTACTTTGACAAATTCTAGTTCTACGTGACTCTGTTGTTGCCGTTATTTATAAGATAATTTTAGAAATAATCCTTTAATTGAATTTATATACAGACTGAATTTTGGCGATGTTTAGCATTAAATAAAAGGAAAATTGCCTTAATGAAATACTACAAAAAAAATGATAGAGCCTAAGGTAGCATCTGAATCAGTAAATTATCGTTAGTTACATACAATTCTTCTTTGTAAGACACATGTATTAATGAATACCAATATCGAACATAATCGAAAATCAAGTTCGTCGATGCATAGTAACACAGCACCCCTGACACTATGTCAAAAGCAAATGCATCATGACGTATGACTATAATATTGGAATGTTCTGGAATCATTTTCAGTTTGTTGCTTTAAATATAAACTAATTGTTTCGTTTATAGAGGAACTGTGACTATTAATTTTTATATATACAAAAAGCAAATGTATAATTTGGGCAAGAGGGTTTTGTTAACTTTTTACAGAAAAAAAATCTGCTGTGCTTTAAAGGAAAATAAAAATAAACAGATTTTGAATGCTGTAGGAAATACTAATGTTATTAATTTAAATAATCCTTTTATCACTATGAGATAAGGAGATAAGACAAAGAAATGGTTAGGTAGCGTAAATGCATTTCCCAACGATAAAAAAAGGTTAGGTGGGTTATAAAAATGTTTATGTTAGAAGAATCTAACATCGAGTTGACGAAAAAATCTCTTATTATGACGTGATGTACTTTACTTACTATAACTTGCATTTTTCAGTCTCTATTTAACATGCTTTTGCAACATGTTTTCCTTTTCGTTATAATAACTATTTACTAAGAAATATATTACTTTTACATCGAATATTCACCTGTTAATTAGCAGACGCACATTGCCACTATCCTGGCAATTTGCAGGAAATGTGCCAACAATATTACCTCCATACTATAACTAATATATCTATATAGTTACGTTGATATCTCCGCTTCCATCAAACCACATTACGCTCAAACCACCAATTTGACAAGTTTGATCAAAGACATGTGTAATAATTTACTCGTATATTTGCCACATGTAATATACACCAAATTGCGAATGGCTTGTTAGTGTCGAATCAATATTATGTAGTTATCTGGTAGTATGTTTTTAAGTAGAAAGTAAAGGCATTATTATATTGTATTTTCAGCAATTGTATATATGTATAATGTGTAATAGCCGAACGCCATTATTCAGCAAAGAGTTCCGTGGGATGAAACCAATAAAAACAATTTGTCACTCAGCAAATCACTCAAAAAATCGGTTATGATTTTGACTGTTTTGTAGAGAAGATGATTTCCTTAAGTTTATATTCATGAGTCCATTCAAACAAAACTAAAATCTTTATTTTTTCTAGATCCATAGATATATAATCCATATCTATTAGCTCACGAATCTGAACACAACTTCAAACTAAATTATCAAATTACAACCAAAAAAATGATCTCTAGTATACAATATCTGAATATCGAGAGCTTCAGCCGAAAATCTAACAAAGATATTGTCTTTTTTTCAAAAATCATCGTATTTTAACACGAATAATCCAAGGAGTCTTCTCACTAATAAATTTGACATAAAATAACCATATATCAAGATTAACAAGCTCAAGTAACAGTTCCTACAAACATACTAAAATACATATAACTCGAACTAAAAATATTCAAGTAGGAAGGGAAAATCTATCGTATAAAATTCAACCCCAGTCGGTGCAACTAGCGTGAAAATCATGTTCACGGACGGTACGTGCCTCCGTAGTTATATATATATGTAGTTTTAACTATTGATCCTTATCTACTGGGATATAAATGTATAACATTTTTGAGGAAATGCCTGGGAATGTATAAAATTTGAAAGTAGTTTTTTGCGCTTTGTGTGAGTATGATTGTGTGGTGTTGTACCAATTTAAAGTAGCGATAAGAAACAGTGAATAGTCATTTTGCGTTTATAATGTGCATTTTTAGGTTGCGCTATATGACTTATTATTGTAGACTTGTAGATTTCTAATCATAAGATATAAGAATTTAAGATAGATATTTACAAGAAATAAAATTTGTCAATTCAATTTTTAATAAACGGAGAGTTTTGTAATATTCTAGTATAATATATCCAACAAATCATGATCCTACAATGCTATATAGGTGGTACATAATTTCATTTAATTTGTTATGTGAATATGATAATTTTGGAACTTCTATTAAATTTCAGTTTAAACTTACACTGCACTGCAATATATTATGCAGCCTGTTCTATTATTTCAATTTTTTTTCCAGAAGGGGTTATGTGTTCCACGAAAAAACAAAAATCCATACGATGTAAGAAATGTGTTAAGAATATGTAAAGCCCGATATTCCCAATTTGATAGATCTATACGAAAACACCAAGTTATGTAGTTTCAATCCAATTAATTGATTGGAACGGAAGGCGCTATAAACATCACTATTCACTAGTGATGTGCTACGGCGTTGCATCTAAATTCCAATTCGGTTTGCGAGGGGATGTCTGTTCGCATAGTAACGTGCATTGCCTGTCCAAATCTGTGAGTGTAGACCTAGTTATTAATAGATCTGGGTTGGAATATAATAAAAATTCTATCCATCGGCTCAGACAGTAATGATTTAAGCATAAGATTATATAGACTGAAATCATTATATTAAGACTGGTGAGCTAGTTCAGGTTAGTTAAAAATATTTTCATATCCTAATGCATGCGGTCATTAAAAAAAAACTTATATTCAATTCATTAAATTATGAAACAGTTGTAGATTTATATCTACGTCCAATAATAATAATCATTGGTTTCACAAACAGAAAATATACATAAGGTAGTGAACACTTACACTTAATCACTTACTTATAATTACAATTTACAATAACTGTATATACTTTACAGCGATTATAAATAAGGCTCTATGTAGAGACCCTAAAATTAAAATTAAATTAAATCTCTATATACTTATATAGCACTTTAATATACAAAGATATGTATGTAAGAATGTAGTCTCTATGTAGAGTCTTTCGCCGAGAGCTTTATAAAGCTCTACATAGAACACATTTCACAATAAAAACGTGCAATCTAAACATTATGCAGTGCACAACCAATCTGTTGACCGCAGGACACGTATTTTATGGAGGTGTGCGTCCACAAGAGGCATTGTGGACCGCAGACGTCTCATAGCGGGTGTCTAGTGGTATGCTAATCATGTACCAATTAGACCAGCTGGATGTTAATTTTCCCTTGGTTTACAATATTTTTAAGTTTTGCGGTAATATTTTGTTCACAGCTTAGATTGAGAAATTACATGCTTATTAAATTGAGATGTTCACGTGAACAGCATGTTACTACAACATATTACAACATCTAGATAATTAGATAATTAATAGAAGAAAAGTAGCGTTTACGTTATGATGTGACAATACTTAATTTAATCCTCCGTTCAAGATACATGCAAATATAATAAAATTTTGAATTTAAACTATCTTAACAATTCCTGATTAAATATTATCTTTTTGGATCATATGCATTTCCAACCTATTTTTTCAAATGTAATAAATCTTATCGTAAGAGAAAAAATCACCTTCAGGGAGAATCGTGCAGTTATTTTTGTGCCTTGTTAGGCACATAATTAGGTGTTATAATTAAACGTAATAAGAACATTGTTATCGGTTAAGAACTTATGTTTGCGGGAATGTGCAGAATCTCTTCTTATATGATTAAGTAAATTTTGAGACAAGTAGTTACAGTACTCCCAAACTGATAATGCGCATAGAAAAATTCGTCACTGTTCGGCAACTGTCATATTCCCCGAGCCTCCGAAGACGATATGTATATAGAGTGGTTAAATGTATTTTCTTCTTGCATAGTTTATTAGAATTATGAGTTTTATTGTGATTTTATGGTAAAAGAGATAAGTAACGAAATTTGTTTCGATAATTCAATGTAAGTTAATAGCGAGGATAAGCCACACAATTGCGAATATATATTTGTTGTATTGATTTACTTGGAAAATTCTATGCTTAGAACTATTAAAGTGTCTTACTGAAGCTGGCGTGATGATGGATGTATGGAAGGTTAAAATAAGACAAAGTTTATATTTAAAAAAAATATTTTCAAACACTGGTTTACATTTAAATTGTAGAAATCTAATCATTAAAATCTCAGTCCAAAGCATTTACAGAATCAGGGATTATCTCTATTTCTGATATCGTAGAATGATCAAAACTTTCATTATGCTCTTATTAACTTTCACTTTCCCCACTGCTATCTGCTACCTGTGTAAATAATCATTTTATCGGAAAATTCAACTTTGAAACAAAACTAAGAAGGGTATGTAACAGCAACTCTATATAATTCCATATAGATATAATACGTGCGGTCACCACCAATATATAAAGACGACTGACGGATTTTTGAATTTTTTGACGGACAGGCTACCGTCACCTACCACCCGAATTGTTTTCGATTGTGTATGACTCTGAATTGACTCCTATTTCTTTCGAACAAGGTGCAAGATGCAAGTGCATTGTTTAGGGCACTTACGATTCAATGATTCGGGGTGATTCGGGTGTTTCTGGAAATACGATAATTAGCGAAGATCTGCATGCGCATTATTAATTTTGGAGTACTGTAATACTATCTCTATATAAAGATCACTTCCTTCTTCCTTAATTAACGCATGCGAGTACTATCGTTAATCAAGTCAAAAAGTTTGAAAAGGCTGTTACATCACGGCTATTAGTACACACATTAATGATATTTCTACATGAGAAAAAAAATTCATCGTTATCTTATCAGTTATAATTGGTAATTTATTTCGTCTCTCAACTTTTTCCATCCTCATAATTCTAAAACAAAACGTCCGCACTCCACATAGAAGCACAACGCTGTACACAATTTACATTTTCTGCAGTTTCCACTCATTGTTCACAACCAACGTTCTAAATTATAATCATGTTTAGCATCATGTGTACATACACAAAATCAACTAAACAGCCATTGAACTATTCAACAAAATCATAAAGCAAGATGATCGCCCAATCTTTACCTCATTTATAATTCATGAGACCACTTAATTGGTCATTCTGTAGCGAACGCGAAATTATTCATTCACGCCTCGAGCGGACCGTGGTCAACTCAACTAGTGTAGCTTGATACAAAGCAAACATTAGTCCAGCCATGCATTATTGTCAAGCGCAGTTATAACACGGCCTCGTGGTAAAAGGCCGTAAGTTGCAAAATGACAAAATCGAATTTAGACTTTAAATTGTGTTGCTTAAAGTATACTTTTGATTACAGGTGAGGATCTGTTTTAATGTTTGTATATAAGAGTGTTATGTATGCATGCCAGCAAGTCGGTACGCGCCGCTAGGTAGAGGCAATGACAAAGAAGCCATGGCTTTATTAGCTGTGTACTCCACTTGTGTTGAAAGTCATCAGCTGAATAACATACTCTCTATGTACATTGTACAGAGATGATTAATTGTACAAAATTAATTAGAATATTTGTGCGCTTTGAGAGAATATCATTAATGACACATTTTTACTTGATATATTGTATACGAATCTCAATACATAACTAAAATATTATCTACATTACTCATTTGGCAAAAAACTACTTAAAATAATGTGAACTGAGTGAAAGTCTGAGCACCTCCAAATGCCTGTTTTTTTTTAAATAAATACTTTTTACATGGTTGGATTGAAAAATTCATTAGTTAAAATCATCACTAACTTCAGTATATCAGCATTCTTCTATCGTTGTTGCTGTCTAACTAGCTAAGATTTCAAAATATCACAAAATCTATACCCGGAAAAGTCATAATCTCAAGTGAAAACAATTTTCCATAAACATTTTCAATTTTAGCTCAGATAGTAAGACGCAAATAAAATACCATTTTCCTGATAATAATTTCCACACATTGAGCACATTACACGGTAGGTAGACACAGGCTACCGTGACCACTCAGCTTTAGAATTTTACACTTTACGCCTGTTAGGCCTATCGTGTACACACCCTTTGTTGGGGCGTTGACTCTAATAAAAAATACGTAAAGGTATATTTTGAAGTCACTCAGGTATTTTTCTCTTTTTATGTTTCGCACTCGTTATAATTAATTGGTTTATACCGTTTTCCGTTGTCTGTTGTAAATTTATTTTATATTTGTTACGAATTTGACTTTATTTTTATAAAATACGAGCTTATTGATATAAATAATATATCTATATAATATTCTAACATATAATTTTCATAACAGCAAATTTCAATGTAATTGCCTTCTCTAACAATATTTTACGATATTCGCTACACTCGTATTTCGTAGCACTACTTGTGTCGTAGCAGTGCTACGAACCATCCATGTTGATACAAAATGATATCTAAAAATCGTAATATATCATACTATAGGGAAAAAACAATTTATATAATTATTTAATTGGAAATATAACTATTTATACTGTATTTTATATTTGAAGCGTGTTAAAGCTTATTTATAAGTGAATTAATGAATACTTAACAAGCATTTATGTGCTAAAATGTAATGTGCGTTCTCGTGGTTCTATTTTAATCTAAAATGTTTATAATATAATGTAACTCTAGTGGAAGTGCTAAAGCTTAGTTTGAATATAACGTAATTAAATTAAATTTTAATAGAGAAGTAAGTAGGTCCCTTTTTATATCTGTTCAGTTCGTATATCAAATTATTTTTTACAAACATTACCTTATTTTACCCAGCTTATCAATGTTTTAAAGTTTTTTTGATTTCCAATTAATTTGAATATAACGAAAAATGTATTCTTCAAAATTGTGAAACTGTACTCGTCGTGACGATTTGATGATGTCATTAGATATAATTTTATAGAAATCGATATTATCCTCTCCAATAATTTAGTAATAACACGATCACATTCGAGAATTATTTGCTAAAATCCTATTTAAATCAAATCCGCAATGCTCCTTGATATTAATTAATTATAGTACGAATATGGTCGGAATCAACGTCAGTACAAATCCAATCAGAGGCAAGAGGCGATGTTATGGTGCTGTATGTACTCGCAATATGCCGGATGCATTGATGCATCGTACTAGTGCTAGTAGGGTTGTCAAACGTGAGGTTTTGTTTTAAAGAATTGATTTTGTTTAACACAAGAAATATTCTTTGAAATGTAGCTTATGTAGCTATGCAGTCTAGAAGACAATATTTTCTGTTTAGTTCATAGATTATAGAACTTTTTAAACTTATTAAAAATGCAACTGTCAGGAAACGGTTGAAAGGTTCATTAGTACTTATATTAATAATTGTAGCATACCTGCATTTACTGGCGTATCGTATTTACGCCAAAAAATAAGACCAAGATTTCTAGTACCCTGATTCATTTGGTATTGCAACAAAATTATTGAAATATCTACTAAACAATAAAGCATGACTGCTAATTAAACTCAGTTTGTTATTACTTAAAGTAAGACAATTTTAATAATTCATAAATAAATACACTCTGAAAGCGTTACATTTTAAGTTATAGGGCTATTTCATCACCGTTTTCAAGATATGAATTTAGAATTCTTACATCTAACAAAATCTAAAATAACATTCCATAAATAACACATTTTCATACATTTGGACAGCCCTACCACCGAAGCAGGTACCGTACCGAAGTCATTAGCAGTAATGGCCGATCCCGCGTCGGCAGATTTAGTGCGGTTTATCCATATACCATTACATGCTCTTATGTGCAAAGAATACGCTATACCTGTCCATTGATGGCTCCGTGCAGCCGAATGCACTGCATAGTGCATACATTAGCGTCATTCATTTCGATTCTATATATTTGGTGTTAATTTTTGGTAATGTACTTTGCGATGTAAAATAATTCTTTGGTTATTGTGGTTGTATGTGTTTTTATAGGTTCATGGTAATGATGTCTAATTCTCGTCAGTCATTCTCCTAAAATTTTATCGTGTTACAAAATTGAAATTATCAGAGGAGCATATCTATATGTATCTTTGATTATTAAATGTGTTTTTTTGTAACGATAACGAGAGAAAAGAAAAAAATATTATTCGGTTGTTTGAAGCAAACTTGCTTTGCAACTTGCAACTGCTAAAACGTAATCGGTGGACCATTTAATCTTAAAATCTTTGATTATTGTTAAAACTGTATGTAGGTAGGTATATAGGTATGTGCATGTATTTTCAAACTTTCGCGATAATGATAATGATTCAGTACTTGGCGAAATGTTGCATTTTACAACAAAACGTGCACAATTGTAAATAAGTAGTCTGTGGTAGGTAATAAAAAAAAATATTGAAAATTGATTCCTTGTTACGGCCGCGGCATAGTCTACAGTGCTTAGAGATTTTCTCAATATATGAAATTTACCGAAAAGTTATACGCGTTTTCAGGTCTATCTTAGTGTGTAATTGTGAAAATATTAATTAAGTTTTATATTATACAGAAACATTATTAAAAAAAAAATAAAAAAAATTCTCAATCACACTTTTAAGTATATAATAAATATTTAAATAAAACTTTAAATTCTATTTCTTTTCAAAGTGTAGCATAATTTTACAACCAAAATATAACGATTTCAGAGGGTCGAGGGACGCGCCCTCCCCAAAGATACGGGGTAACTACAGCCATAACCGTATTTTACCCACGTCATAAAAACTAAGAAACATTGTGCCGCAAAAGTATTATAATAAGAGTTCCCTAACTGCTTTGCTTTAAGATTTATTCGCTTTTAAAATGACTTGTTTTTATTTTTAAAGTTGGTAGCATTGCGCGGCGTAATGTTAAATTTAGTTACGTGGATTTTGTAGGATTATATTATTAAAGTATGAAGAAGTTTTTGTTTTTAGTGTTTTAACGTTGGTAGGTAGGTACCTGTTTCAATCCTTTAGATAAATGAAAAGTTTAAGTATGTAATAAAGTTAATGAATAATTAGATAATATGTAATCATGCATAGGCAGACGTTTTAATTGTGTTCCAAGTTACTTAGGTACTTGATAATACGTTAAAATAATATATTATTAAAACATATTTGGCTACTGATCTAAAACAATAGACACCAATTTAATAAATTAAGTCTTATTCAATAGTTATCTTAATTACTTATGCTATAATATAGAACAACACACTTTGTCGTATCAATCATAGAGTTAAGTTTCGCATTCGCAAGCATTCATCATCATCATGTAATACGTAGATATTTAAATACAAAAGGGTTTTTATAATATAAAATTGTTCTCATTTCTTAAAAATGTGAATCTCAAGTAAAATAAAATGGTTAATCAAACTGCAGTCTATTCGTAGCGTCTGCTTAAAAATAAAACACTTTTAAAGAAACCCAGCTTTTCTATTATCCTCAAAAATGTTCAATTCATTCATCTACAAATAAACTTTAAGCACTATACAGTATACAGTGCAAGAAAATAAAAACATATTCAATTTCAAAGGCATCTCTGTTACAATGTTCCTTTGCCAGTGTAAGTTTTCACATATTTCAGCTGTGACACCAATCTACGTAGAGCTCGAGCCATCCAATCGTAAATAACCATCTCATTTACATACCAACACATTGTCAGCCGTTCTTATATACTAACATTGTTTGACAAACTATCTTTAAGAAAATTCGCGGGCGTCCCGCTCTAATTTCAGCTTCCGTCTCACTCTCGCACACGGGAAAAGCATCGAAGCGTGCCGATGGGCGGAGCCTCATACCTAACCATTGTAAGATGAACCTAGAAAATTCGCGCGCTCGTACCGTTAGTATCTATTTTGTATAGATCGAGGGAGGCAGGGAAGGTTCCTCCACAGTGGATGTACTACATATCGCCTGACTGCACATTGGTTGATAAAAGCCACGCCCATTTGGAAATGCATTACCAAGATTGCTATGCAGATCCTGGATGGGAATGCTAAAAGTTTTCCAAGGATTTGGCGGATAGTCTTGCGGGGTTTTAGGTTAATGGCGGGGTATGGCGTAATCTCAATATTGCGAACTTCGATATAGCGATGAAGTTGTTTTGTGTTGGGAAATACTTTTATAATCTTTGTAAATGTAGAACTTGTACATTTTAATGAAATTACGGAGCTTTTTGAAATATATGTTCTACGGGTTACGGTGTAGCTTTACCTGAACTAGAGGTTAATTATTTTTGAACTAGTTTCATGTTCATTATCATAATACAGAGCTTTTAGCTTTTGTTCATTTTGTTTTTATATTTTAAACAATTTCATAATAATGAGTATTATGTGTATTGCTGATAGATTTGTTACTAATTCTCTTAACTTTGATAATACCTACAGTTTTGATTCGAGTGGAATAAATACCCTTATTACTAATTTGATTTTGTAGAAAATTTTAAGTCAAGTAAGTAAGTAAAAGTTCAAGGATCCTCGATTACTCAGCTTTACTTTTGTTTTGACGGTATTTTTTCTTGTTTTCGAAAAGTGTATCCCTATTTATCGTCCCCAAAACCTCTTGCATACCAAAAAAAAAATTGAAGTATCAAGAAAATTGTTAGGGCCGTTTCAGATTATGTTTACAAGAACAGCTCATTAAAAGGTTTAGATAATTAAAGACTAGTTTAAAGCACATTCTTTAGCCCAGATATAAGCAATATTATATGACATCACATCTTAGTATTTGGTACTGTATAGTAATGAAGTATGTAAACGAAAGAAGTTAATAGAACTGAATAAAAGCAAAATTTACTTTTATACGTGTTGATTTCCGCGGAATCCACATAGAGATAGTACTTAGATAGTTAGATAGTTTATTCATTATTGTATTCTTTAAGAAAATTATGCATTAATTCGAAACGGCTAATCAATTCAATCTTATTTTTACGTGATGCTCATGAAACTCTAATTTTATCTACGAGTATGTACATCTGTATAGCATTAGCTTTAACTGTAGTGTTTTTATTTGTACAGATACATTATTGATTATCATTATGCACATGTACCTACCTATAGTTTAAATTTTGCTCACACATTGTATTTTGTAATTGGCGTGTATCTATAATTGTAAAATGATCTATTGGTCCATTGAAAAGTTACATTTGGGGTTGCATTTTTTAGA
>CAJQZM010024639.1:2079-47293 GCA_907164665.1 Colias nastes | reverse complement strand
GTAGCCATGTTTTTTTAAGCCCCGCCCACTGGTCCGTTGTCAATAGTGGTATTTAAAGAATTAGAAAAGTTAAAAAGGCGGTTTATATGTTAAAAATTAAAGTTTGATAGATCTAGAAGTTTATAAGGGAGTATTGAGGTACTTATAGAATAGAAAAGTTAAAGCAAAATACTGTTTAAATAGTTTACAAGTCAATCAAAAGTCTGGTAAATGTAGAAGTAGTTAAACGATGTAAAAAAATAGTAATAGTTAACAATTTAAACTATAGCCTGTTCATAGTATTCTGTTTCAATAGTTAAGAAGGCTTGTATGTAGAAGTAGTTAGCTGTTATAGGAAAAAATTTCAATAAGTGAAAATTATTAGAAAAGCAGAAAGATGTTAAAGGAATATTTACGGAATGTGTTTAATGTCAATCTCATTTTTTAATATCCTAAAATTTAATGTTTATAACGATAAAAATCACCCAATAAAATAAATTTCACTGGTTTTATTCTATTCATTTTTTATTTATGTTACTTGACCTGAATAACAAATGTTTGTAACTTAGAAATTGAACTTTTTCATATCCCTTGAGAAGAGCTCCTGAAAATCAGCTAACGCTGTTTCGGTATAGTACCTGTATAATGTTAAATAAATTTCTGCCTAGTTAGTAAAATATTGTGTTACGAATAATAGTCAATTTAAAAATATGTGTTCAAATCCTGTTATAATATTTTTCAGATTTTTCTAGTTGGATTTTTACGTTAGAAAGTTGAGAATTACTTGATTTTCGAAAGCAATTTGTAAGAAAAATCAATTAAAACGACAAAATATATGAATTAGCTTATCGACTGTAAAAATAAAACTGTAAAAATAAGACTGTATAAAGTCATACACTACAGTCATTACTGAATGGAAAAATAACCTTGTTTGATGTAACGATTCTCAAGTATTTTGAAAGAAACCTTATTATTGACTTGTTTAATCTGTGACTTGTTTTTAAGTGAAGTAATTATAATACAAAATTAATAAATTTTATTTTATTTTAATTAATTTTATATTATATTAGAGATGTTTTTGAGAGCACTGCAAATGTTCACGAAAAACTCTTCAAAATAAAATATCAATATGAAAAACTAGAAATGTAATAACACAAACAGACAACAGCAACATAAAGTATTAGGTTTCATTTCAAATTATCTAAAGTGCATTACTAACGTGCGTTTTTGCTTGAAAATAATTTAAAAGTATTAAACCATTTTTGGTCGTCCTGGTTTTATTTGGATTGTGCAGTGCTTTTATATTTCATGTTACGTGAATGTCCATTCGTGTTATTATAAACATCAAATTTTTACTTATATTTAGTAATATTATAAACTGTTGGTTCTATTGAACATTAACGAGATTGATTGATGACGAATGAAATCAATGAATCGACGAATCATGATTTACTTGCTAACTTTGTAAATAAATATCACCGGGATCGCCATCCGCGATATAAGCGACCAAGAAAGCGAAACTCTTTCGACTTACCATCTTTTTATGAACTTAGCACTAACCTGATAAATAAATATCACTGGGAACTGCAGAAAGAACCACCACCAGCCATACTCATCAAATTGAAAGTACACAGTACTAGGGTTTCCATTCGCGATATAAGCGGCTAGAAATGCAGAGAAGCTTCCAGTAACGAATAGCGAGATGACGCCGACCATGATCTCGTTACTTTTTTAAATGTAACCTAAGTATTGATTACTAACCTGGTAGATATAAATGACGGGAAACTGCAAGAAGAACGCCATATTCATCGAATTGGAAGTATACCATAGATGGATTTCCATTCGCGATAAGGGACATTGGAGAACTTTTTGACTTACCATCTTTTTATCAACTTAGCACTAACTTGGTAAATAAATATCACTGGGAATTGCAAGAAGAACCACTACCAGCCATACTCATCAAACTCATCAAGCAGCTAGAAAAGCAGAGAAGCTGCCCGTGGGACGTGACGATCCTACTATCTACTAACTAAATGAATATTTTATTGACTTACCACCTTTTAAATCTTACCTGATAAATAAATATCACTGGGAATTGCAAGAAGAACCACCACCAGCCATATTCATCAAATTGAAAGTAAACTGTAGATGGATTGCCATTCGCGATATAAGCAGCTAGAAAGGCCGAGAAGCTGCCAGTAACGAACAGCGAGATGACGCCGACCATGATCTCGTGTCGCTCGAGTTCGGGCGAGAGCCACTTGGTGGGCTGCAGCTTCCACTCGTGGGCGATGTGACGACGCTGCACGTAGAAGTACCACTGGAAGAGATACCTAGTCTTTTATTGTACGTGTGTGTGGCAAATTTTTTGGCATATATTATTATACTAGTTTAACGCCCGCGGCTTCGCCCGCTTTGTCTAAAACCTAATAAATTATATACTAAAACCTTCCTCTTGAAGCACTCTATCTATTAAAAAAACCGCATCAAAATCCGTTGCGTAGTTTTAAAGATTTAAGCATACAAAGGGACATAGGGACATAGGGACAAAGAAAGCGACTTTGTTTTATACTATGTAGTGATTATGTAGTCACATATTATGTAAAATTAAGTTTTAATATTGACATGATTTCAAAAGAGCAACTATGGAGTTTCTTGCCGGTTTTTCTCCATAAATAATTACTGGTTTCCGAACATTTTTTAACATTTACCATCGAGGTAAATGTAAAAAAATGTTATGACGATTCAAAAGTGCTTTTATAAGAAGTCTAATTGAATAAATAAATGTTTGAGTTTGAGATTATTTTTTACGTTTAGGTTAGAACACAGTGGGGTTTTAGTCGGTAAGAATCAGATTTCAGATTTTCCCATGAAAAAGGCATATTATTAAATATCAGTAGTGTGTAAAAACTTTGTAAAGAGTAATTAACGAGTTTTAATGATTGTATCAGATCGGTGGCAGTTTTACTCTTTATATTTAATAATTTACTTACATTTTCTTTTTTGACGGATTTAAAAACAGTTTATTTATTTTTATGAATTACAAAGAGCGTAATTAGTGGTAACATTTTATATTCGTTAAAAGTCCTTTTAGTCGTCAAATTATTATCATTCATGCATAACACTATAGATATCTTTGTTTATGTTTTAAACTCATCATCATCATCTCCCTTGCCTTATCCCATTTATTTGGGGTCGGCACATCCAACACTCCTTCTCCACAATGTTCTGTACATAACATAGTCCCTAAACGTGCCCGAGTTTTAGATACATAAGATAAAACTTGTAATCGTACAAATACGAAAAAGTAGGCTTTCTTGAGAATATTTATGTCATTTAGACGTAAAAGGATATTTATTATCGTAAATACTTAACACTTATACTGGTAATAAGGATTTCCGTTACGAGGCGTAAACATACAATTGGAAGTGAGTATTGTACAGATTATGTATGTATTTGCTTCGACAAGAATAAGCATAATATTATACAGTTTTTGTATTGCTTTATTCGTTTCAGCTTAAGCTCTAACATGTTGTGATTTGTAACTTTAAAAATTAAATCATTAAATAAACTTTTACGTTATATCAATTATTTTGCTTTACTGCCCATTTATACTCTCTAGAAGCCATCCTACTCGTATTGTTTAGACTTCTATCCTACTCCTAACCTATATAAACCTATAAATACTAAATGCAACTCACAATATCACGTCACATGTTCAAAACGTCAAGTGTTAGTTTAACGAACTACACAGTGCCCACCTCGTATGTGACGAAAGCGCCCAAAAGGCCAAAAATATAGTACTTTAAAAAATCCATCGAACATCCCAGTGAATACTAACGAAGTCGATAGATCACAGTGTCCCGTCAACCTTTCGCCGCAACCTGATTTAGAGAGCCATTCTACTAATTTATTCCACTAGCCTACCTAGGATTAAAGTTTAAACGAAAACTATTTACTACCTGCAAATACGGTTTATTTAATTCGTTGTGGGACGTTTGTTGTGTTTGTTTATTTTAATAGGGGACGAAAACTCATTAACAGGCTATAAACATGTGGTAAGAATGATGACTCTACAGTCTACACTATACATAGAAATTATCCCTACTAGCAATATTCAAAATACCTACATCTAAGATTGGAATAAATCTTGCTGAATATAATAATTTGTTTGACGTGTAGCAAAAATAAATATAATATTTATGCCATCCTTGTTTTGCCTCCTTTGTTTCGATTAAAGTCAATAGTATTTATTTATAGCACAACAAAGAAATAACATTTACGTTTATCTGTACAATAAATATAGCATAATTTTACCGTCGAATGATCTTCATAAAAGTTTATTCCATCGTTCATTTACGTTAAATTTAATATAATTTACAATTATAGCGCTAATAACATTTTAGATATCAAAAGTTGCAAACGAATTATGATTATTTTGAATGTCTAGACTCTAGACCTCTTTAATAGCCTTAATTCTAAGCACAGAAACAGTCATTACTGAGAAATAATTTCTCTCAATTTGAATGTTATTAAGATACGAAGTTAAATTATTAAATATCGCTTTGGATCCAACTAATCTTCTGTATTATATTTTATTCCAGTAGCATTAAAATTAAGATATTTAAGTAATATTCTATTTGTTCACTGTATCATATAAGAAGGTGTTAGCATCGATCTTCTTGTTAATATATTTTATTCCTATCCTTCAGTTAAAATAATATCATTGCAATAATAGATTTTATTTCAAAATGTAATAAGTTTACTATCCCACTATTTCTTCCAAATCAACAAGCAGATCACTTGTATGTTGTTATGTTATAAAAGCTTACGTTTACTATTCAGAATCAATAAATTAGTCAATTCATTCGATTTCAAATTCTTCCTCTATATACCAATAGGGCCAATTACTATTTTACAAAATCCTTAAGACCACAAAACCTACACACCTATCCTACTAAATATAAATCCACTAACAATTTGAAAAACTCACATGCAAAAATCCACCAAGCAAAAAGTAAGTCCCGTACGACACCAAATGCGCCGCTATGAAGATGAACGCGAAGTTCTCCATCTTCAAGTTCTCTGATGTGAACAAGTTGTAGATCTCTTCTGTGGTCACATTCTTATCGCTTTGTGTGTGCCCTGAGATCTGCTTTAGCGCTGTC
Organism: Colias nastes; assembly: GCA_907164665.1. NCBI lineage: Eukaryota > Metazoa > Arthropoda > Insecta > Lepidoptera > Pieridae > Colias > Colias nastes. Next base: position 42,146 of record CAJQZM010024639.1, on the reverse strand, counting down.
ACTAGGATTACTACCCATTCTCCTGGAATTGGTATTTTTAAATATGGTAAGCGCTTTTTTTGGATGCTTCTGAATAGAAAAATATCGTACAATATTTATTTATTAAATCTATACTTATATTATAAAGCTGAAGAGTTTGTTTGTTTGTTTTATGGGCTATCTAACGCTAATATAAATAATAATTTTTCAAATCGGACAAGTAGTTCCTGAGATTATCGCGTTCAAACGAACACACAAACTCTTCAGCTTTATAATATTAGTATAGATTGAATGTGGTAAAGGTATCAGTCAGTGTATAACAAATCTACTTGAGTCGTTAAGATACGATTACGATTGAAGAGCATTGCTCTGGCAGGATATAGAAGACTGATCATCTAATCAGGAAAGGAAATCGCTCAGTGAAACAAATGTGAATTGCATCTATTCAATAGGGTACCTATACGATGCTTGTAATAAATCGACATCTGTGTATTCTGATATTATTACAGGTAATGTTGTTTCTATGATAGATAAACTTAAACTCTACTGAACCGATTTTAAGAATTATTTAATCTTTTTAAAAGTCATTTCATTTCTTCTTTATGTATTGGTGAAAGACCAAGTTTTTACAAATGCATTTCATATAATGGGCGGTACTTAGCGAACCGTCGAATTTAATATCATAAATGACAGATCTATAAGGAATAGTACTAACTTGATTTTTTTTACTAAACACTAGTCAATAATAATAGTTCAATGTATGATTTCATACAATCTATAATCACTATATTTCGTATAGTTTTAAATAGTTTATATTTTTAACGTATCACTTCTAAAGGTTATCGACGGTGTCATTGACATTTTAACTATTTGCTAAAAGTTTATATACCTAACCACAATGTGATATAACCGAGCGATATTATCAAATTCAATTTCATTCAAAATTGGTAACATGCTCGCTAATATTTCATAATAATTTATGTCCAAATTTCATTAGATATATTTAATTGTTGTTTCTGATAGTGACAAAAAGAGATGTGAAATTAGGATAGAGCACATACATTTAGGTTACACGGATTATATCGAGTGCCAATACGCAATATGCAATTGAGATATAAATTAATAAACATTGTTAAAATAACACAATATTTGAATTCAAAAACTTTTTAATTACGTTTCCATCTAATGAACGAAAACTGACCACCACACCGTTAAAATCTATTCACCCTTGTAAACGTAATTATCCCATAAACCACTGAATAACAAAACGCATAAATACCTCTCAAAGTAGAGCCAAAGGTGAAAATAGCCAACGTAGCAATAAAAGTGCTAATAAATGCGGGTATTCTTTCAAAAAACTTTTCCGCGTTTTCCGCGTGCTTTTCGATCCATTTCAATCCCTCTGCGATGGGGTCCCATTGTTTTGGTTTGTCTTCCTTTACCTCTGTTTGTTTTTCATTGGTACCGTTTGATCTTTGCGTTAAAAGATACGTCATCCTGGAAACCCGGGATTGGGACTTTGTAAACATTGGTTGGATTGATTGATTGATTGATAGATGAGCTTGTACGTGAGTTTTTAATGGAGAAGTGAACATTCACGATAGTTGACTATCATTATGAAATCTGAACTTAATGATAATATTTTTTAATAAATTGAAGAAAAGCACACAATTGCGATTCTTAAGTGTGAATAAAAAAAAATGCAGGTTTTAATGACGCTCCTAAAAACACAAATCTCTTACTTTAGGCCGGCGAAATGGATTTAAATTAAACCCGGTCAATCAAGTCATGTTCTTGTGGTGATAACTTTAAATAACAACTAAAGTGCGATCACTAAAAATACGAAGAGATCATGTTTTGCGAAGATTCAACCTTTATCTTGCGGTTTCCAATAAAAATACTGACAAGCATGACGTGATCACTGTGTGGTTCCGTATATAAGTTTATTTACTACAGCACTACAATTTAGAACAACTCTATGTTTTCATTTATTCATTTTCCACTTACCATGATGTAAATATAATTATTCAATAAGAGTTTCCTATTTTCTAAAATTTGAACTTGATTTATGATCGGATTATCCGGATATCTTATTATGGAGACACGCACAGCGCACTGTCCAGCCTGTGATCTGAAATATAGAATTAAACCTTGCATTTTAAACTATATCAGTAAAATATAAAATAATCTATTGCATTAATAGATAACAATAATTCATGTATCTACTTACATTACTTTAAATTTAATATAAAAAAACTACATTTGTTGCTCAAGTAAAGGAACTCTAAAATAGTAATTTTCACAACAAAAGAAATATTATAAATTTTATTAGTGTACTGTGTACTGTACATTATTATCGCATAAATAATGAAGTCACTCGTGATTCTGTACGTACCTACCTACTTTCATACGTAATATTCATAACAATTTATATTTAAAATAAATCAATAATAATATTGACTGAATGTAAATAATAAATATTATGCTCCAAATAGAAAGTAACTAGGTATTTATCTATGTAGGACTTAAAAAAACTTTACGGTGTTATTCAAATAGGAGTTGTTTTCGCCATTTAGATCCGGTAGTCAAATTGTGTTTGTAATTTTTTCCAGCATTGCATCGCTACTAAAAATAGACTTGATATAGGTAATATTTTCATCATTATGTGCATGTGAAATGTGAGGTATCCCCACGAAAATTAATTTAAATCTTGACTTTAACCAAATAGAGAGGAAAACTTTAAACATAATATTATTATGTTTCAAGGAATTACCTATTACTCGATTTACTATGAAAAGTTCTGTTCTTACAACCAATGTAAGAAAATAACAGTAGGTACCTATAAACATAATTAACAGCTTTTATATCGATTATCGATAAGCTTTTTGGGCAAATATTATAATATGGACACAAAATAATAATTATAGAACATAAAATATAAATTTTATTTAAATTTTAAATAAACTAATCAAAGTCGAAACCTATATCGTTGATACAAAATTGTTACAGCACCATCTTCAAGAAGAACAGCGAACTACTACTATTATTAAGAAATTTGTCTCAATGTGTATTGTTTTAATGTTCACACTATCGTATAGATGGCGCAGTAATCAATAAATAATATACATATATAGTTTTATATTTGCTCGGCATTTCGGTCTGTATGCATAAATAATAATTAAACAGAAATTGTTGAAGCATCAGTTATGTTTCATTTAAAATATAATTTGAATTATAATAAAATGTATTTAATTTTTTCGTACCGAGTACAGCGCCATCTACAAGTATACGAAGAAACAATTGTGAAAAGAGTTTATAATTTCTTTTGGTGTCACTATAGGTCGATAGATGGCGCAGTTTTAAAAAAATTGTAAGTCAACAAAATTTTGATAAAAATCGGGATTCATACTACATACCTAATATTATTTTATTTTCCTACAAATTATTGCGTATGAATTGAAATCATTATCACGAAAGGAGTTCCTACATTTATATTATTCTGTGCAATAAACTTCATATTAATATTATGAGACCGAGTAATTTTCTGAGATTTTTAGGAAATGACACTAATTTTAGAGTGTCGATTGGTGAATTTTACTATTTATAAAAGATTAATTTTAATACTTATCAGAATAGACAAGTATTGGGACTTATCAGAAAATAATATGAGGAATATTATTTTTCTCACACCCGATTATCGATTGAAGTACCTACAGTCGCTAGTTTACTCGATGCATTCCGTAGTAGTAAACGCATTCTCTAATTAGATAAAAATGCACCTAGCTACTTACTTCTATAGGTATATAAACAAATTATGACTACAATTACCTTTATAAATTTCCACGTAATGTATTTATTAAACCATACAAAATTGAGATTAAATAATAGCACCATAACATGAGTCGGCATGTTCGTTGAAGCATTATGTATCTAATCTGACCAAAGTTTGCATCACAAAGGGTTCAGCCATTCACTAAATGCGATTAGTAATCTCAACTTCGTTGTGTTACGCCCCTTGTGTTAAGAGCCATGCCACACGATGCGGTGCGGCGCCGCACCGCAGGTCATCTCGCCGGACGACCTGCCACACGGTGAGTGCGGCGCCGCAACGTTTTGCGGCACCGTCGCGGCGACGGAAGAGAAGGGTTGGCCTAGTTGGCCCCATTCCGACGACAGTCTGTATTAAAAACGCGCCGCGCACACAACTGAGCGGTGCTGCTCCGGCGCCGCAATACTTACACCCCTCCCCGCCTCGTCTCCATTCCGGTGCGCCTGCGGTGCAGCGCCGGAGCGCACCGGACGGCGCCGTGTCCATACCATACATTTTTATATGTAGGAAACCGGAGCGGCACCGCTCAGGCGCCGCGCCGCCGCCGCACCGCATCGTGTGGCATGACACTAAGAGTCCTAATACAAAATTGCGCTGGACGAAAGCTAGTATTTTTACGTTTGAACGCGATCATCGTGTAGTCGAGTAGCAAAGGCTGAAAGCGCTCAAAGTGGAAACATTATAGGACCTTATTATCTCGTTATCGTCTACTCCACCAATTCTAATCTAGTATCGTGGGCTTCCCGACTACTACGCGCGGGAAAAACGTACTTTAGTAATTTTGTGTCTGACGGAGCAGCGCAACACGTCCTACTCCCTAAAGCGCGGAGCGCGGTCTGCCGTAACAGCGTTTGCGCTCCCGTATATAATCGAAAATTCTAGAGAACTTTAAAATATTCCATTACTTTCATAAATCATATAATATTATGTATTTTTTTGATTGCAATTTTTTAACCCTTATTTCGAATTTGTCCGTACCACCGGACAAGTACTTTAAAAAAATCCACCGCCCCGTCTATTTCTATTTTTGCTACAAAAAAACTACTAAGCTATTGGGAGGTCGATCAAATTTTAGTAGAAAAATAAATTTTGCGTGTGACAATCCAGAGTTTGACAGTTGGCGAAAAAATGTCGGCGAAACTGCGCACTAAGAAAGTCTTTCAGGTAATTTATTAAAAAACATTATTTTTTGCTTATGTTGCGTAGATTTTTTATTTGTGTTTTGTGAATTTAGTCTACTAACGTTCAAATAATACGATTTCATAGCTTTTGCTTACGTTATTCTTAGTAATTATCGAGTTTTTTACTTGTCCGCCACACCGGACTTCGTCGAAACACCTGTATTTATTGTGTCTTACAGCTTGTCCGTCACGGCGGACCTTGTCGAAATATGGTATGAAAGGTAAAAGATTTGAGTTGTCGGTATTATTAAAACATTACATCTTTTCTCAGTACCTACCTATCAACTTGTTATATACTTCTTATCTACCTAACCTTTACATAAAACTAAAATGCTAAAAACTAATTACTAAAAGTTAGTCTACCTACTCTTGACTCTATAATGTACACCATGAGTCTCTGTATTGCCTGTGTGCCCTCTTACTTACCCCATTACTTTTTCGTATTAACTATTTTTTTTATTGGTGGTGGTGTTTGCTTAGCACGTATTTCTTTTATTTTGCTTCAGTCTTCCCTGCATGCACGCTCGAAAAAAATATTGGCACTCGTTCCTGCAGAACGTGCACCGTCTGAAACAGGTGATAGCTCCGGCGCCGAAAATGAGCCTCATCCATTCTCTAATCCACCTTCTGTCTTTAGTTCAGCTGCACCGTCTATTGCATCTTCGCTAGAGCGCTTGAATATCGCAGACAGCCCTGATGAAAACCCTTCTGAAACAAGTTTTGAACTCAACAACGACTTCCCGACGCCTTTGACTCCAATTATAGAGCAAGTTTTCCCGAACCCAATTTTGCAAACTTACCTTCTATATCGTCTTTACCCTCGTTGCCAACACCTGTGCATAGAAAAAGAAGACTCAGAGAACCATCAGTTGTGACAAAAAGAGACCCAAGCAAATTCAAAAGTTTTCCCTCTCGTACAAATGGAAACAGAGTACCTTTTTGTATAGAGCCCAGATAGAAGATACTGCAGTAGTTGAAGATCCTCCCGTAGTACGTTCACCTTTAGATTACTTTTTTTTCACAGTTTCTTTGTACTTTTATAAAAAATAAAGGCTCTTTTACTATTATATTCTTTTACTTTATACTATGCAACTTCTTTCACGTATTCGATTAAGTCCGCTAGGACGGACAAGTCATTTTAACACTTTTTTTACTAAGATTCGATAATGTCCGGTGTGGCGGACATCGCTTTTCTCCATAAGGGTGGGGGGTAGATTTTTTTTTTCTTTTTTTGGAGGTTTAGAAAAACCATGGAAACTAGGTTATACAATAAAATTTTAATAAGTTTACTATCACCTTCTCTGTCGAAATAAGGGTTAAGCATAAATCTATCATTTAATGTGTATTTTTTATTTATTTTTTACTCTGTTGTATGTTTTAGAAATTCGACGCCAAATACACATAAAATTTCATCAAAGTAAGGCTATTTTAACTTAGATTTTCTTTGAATTTTTGAATAAAAGTACTTAAATTGCCTCGAACATATTTTAGGATGTCTCAGTGTCTTTACTGTTGTATATTTTATATGAAAACTTCTTCTTTTAAATTCCGTGTAAACTACAAAGACACGAACGTCCCGCATGGAAAAAATTGAAACACGCCTCAGGTTATTGGCTATTAAACAAACTGGACAATGAATATCAATAAATTGTCTCGAACATATTTTAGATATTGAATGAATCTTTAATTTAAGATAATAAAACACATTGTTACTAATTTAGTTTTGTTAAACGAGCGCCTAAAGAATTACAGAAACAAGTCAAAATCACTCTAAAATCGATATGGACTCTTAAGACAAATAGAGATGTGCGATTTGTCGATAATCAAATGTATTAATGAATACAAAGTAAACTTTGGCTAATAAAAATTTACCTTATAGGTACATTTTACAGAATGTCGAGAATCTGGGAAATTTAAACATATTGCTTGCTATTAAGTCAGTCAAATTAATAGTAGGTAGGTATTAAAGTTTGCTAAGCTGTTTTTGAGTGATAGAGTGACCTACTTGCACTAGGTAGCATTTTTATGATTTTTATTTGATTTTTTAATAATTCAGGATGTAACGTACCTATTGTTTTACGTACTTTTGTCGTTGTCATGTTATTTTGTATCATTCCTATTCCTGTGGATTTAATGCAAATTATATCGTCTTTAAAATATAAAAATATCGACAAATTGTTGCTGCAATCTCTATAATATCATTGAACCGTCCGGCTTCACCGCTTGACGCCCTATGAATTACCGATTGCTTCTCAAAGGACCTCCGTGTATCGCTAAATAATATAATTTTTGTTTGTTTAAAGTGTTTAAAAAATGTGTATTTTTCTAAATCTAGATGCGTCATATCAAACTTTAAAATATGATGTGCTACTTTTGTGATTTTGTTTAATGTTTTGTAATTTATTTGTTGCCTAAATTTATTTGTTATTGTTGTTTTTTTTTAATATACCTATCGATATATTGTTAGCTAAGACCCAAGCAAAAGGCTCTTTGCTTTTGGTCTTTCTATTTTGCTATTAGCTTAAGTGTAATACATGCCTTGATAAACAGTGTGAACACATACTAAATATGTATAAAAAATATCATCAAAACCAAATAACAATATGCAAGTCCATCAACCCGGGTTTCAATAACTCACTAGGTGGCGGGCATTAATCATGCACTCGGCTTGTGGTCCTTTGTGCATGCTATAATAAACTCCGGAGGACACGACATAATCACCAAACCAGACCACAATTCATCTGACACAATATACAATGCTGCACTTCTTAATAAATCTAGTGAAAACGAAGCTGTGATTCAAATTGAAGAAGCAATGGATTTGGTTGTAGAGATAATAATCGTGTTTGAAAATTCTGTGAATGCATTACAGCAACAAATTTAAAGCTACCCTCCACAATGGCTCATTGATTTGGCATCTGACTAATGGGTGTAAGACACGCACAAATATATCCAATTGTTTGAAATACATTGTTACATTCAATATCTGCGCAGGGTTTAATGGTAAATTAATCTTATTGACATAATGTAATATGAACTACTGTTTCATTGGATTATAAACTACAGAAGTAGATGTTATTTGGGTATAGCCAATATTTTCTTCTCAATTAAAACAAATCAATTAGATGTTTATTAAACCAAATTCATCATATTTAAATAATCCAAAACCTAGCACGCAAAACGTTTCACGTGCCACAAAACACAAAAACATTCCGGCTCCAATTTCAATAATTCCGCTCAATTCCGGGCAGACCGCGCGCCATCCTTCTTCTTTATGACACCGATTCTCCCCCGGCCATCCCTTAAATTCTTTTTATTGCTGCCCTTGTAAATCATTGCGTAACGCTCCACTGCATTACCCGGGAAAGTTCATTATGGCCGGTTTAATGGTTGGAAGGAGCGATAAAATCTAGCCGGTGGTCGCGGTAGACGTTTATGTGGGGTTACCAATATTTTTTTCTATTGAGATAGATAGAGTCACTACTCTACACGATACACTTATCTAGATGTCTGTGTACTTCAGTGCAGGATCAAGTAAAGTATATCGAATCTGATGTAGATTCGCACCATTTATAGAGGAAAGTGTCGTAGAATAAAGCTCGAATTAAAAAAGATAATTAATACGAAAAAACATTTCAAGATGTTGATGATACCGCGATGCAATGACTAGCAGAACACGTGATCTCATTATCACATAAAAGAAAAACAGACTTGTTCTACGAAAAACGAATTGTATTACATACTTTCATTACTTCATATTTTTTTATCATCCTCATAAAACACGAGCTATTACTTAATAGGGTCCCACTATTGTCGACTTCAGCAACGTGTGGCCACCCCAGCACTATCTACAGATATATCACGTGCAATTTGTTGCGATCGCCGCGATAGGTAGTTGCCGAGCGAACTGTGCTTTATTGCCCCATAAAACTAGACGTTGCCTGCCCTAGTGTTGCCCGTTACGTGTTTATTAAACGCTGAGTAATTCTAATTGGTTTATGGCAACTTAGCGGAAGTGACTGGCTGACTGGTGACTTTGTAGGAATTGGACGTTTCCCGCAAACATTTGTAATTTGAGTAGGTAATTGATAGATTTATTTTATTGCTTCCTGAAGCAATGAAATAAGTTATAGGTTTATTTTATAGAAATTCACGACTGTGACATGATGTGGATACACGGCGTAGGCGTACACATTTTTGAAATCCTAAAATTATGTAAATAGGTACTAATTTAAGAAATTTATACACCCGAGAGAAAACCATATTTCTTATTGCAAAAATATAAATAATCATAGAAAGAGAGCATTAATTCTAACAGCACGTGCAGATAAAAGATTCAAAACATTACAATAGTAATTGGTAGAGGAACTGCAGCAAATTTGGAATACTGCACGTAAATTGGAATACCTTGGATACTCAATTATTATAAGCGCCATCTGTGTTTTCTTCTTGCAAGATTATCGTCACACCCCATAAGGATCTAATGAGTACTAAAAACAGACCACCATCTTGACAATTCGGCTGCCAGCCTCGTAGAAGCGAAACGTCAATATTCAAATTTTTTTCGGTAAGAAAGCAATCAGTGATAATCATTTACTATTATATGTAAAATCTTTATTGTAATTATTTAAACTAATAAGCGACCTTTTTAGTTTATGATTTTACTTTTATTTTGTTAATATTTCTGAAATAAAAAATGTGATATGAAATTTTAGGTTAGGATGTCATGTTGTTAATTTGGAATACCGAAAGTGAATATAATTTGGGATATTCCAAATTTTATGCAAATTTTTGTAAGAAGATATCCAATCTTGTTTTTTTTTAGAAATGTCTGCATCCCATAAGTACAGCAAGAGAAAGAAGTGGGACAAGGTGTCCGCGGCGATTATCGCTGTTCGAGAAAAGAGAATGAGATACTTGAAGGCAGCTAAACACTTTAACATTCCCAGGTCAACCCTCTTTCGATTTGTTAATAATGACTCCTCGATGGAATCTATAAAGAATAAAGCCATTGGTCGAAGGCCAGTTTTGGGTACAGATATTGAAAACATGCTGGTTGAGTAAATATTAACTATGGAGAATAAATTTTATGGGCTGACCAGAATGGACGTTTGCGTCGGTTGGCATATCGATTAGCTATAAAAAATAATATTCAAAACGCTTTTAAGGATGGATTTGCTGGAAGATACTGGCTAAAGGTCCGGAATCCGGTATTTATATATGTGATTACTGCAAGAATTAATGACTAATAAATATATTAATTTTAGTTCCTAATTTAACACTGATCTGTGATTATTGTGACTGATTATTACTTAATAATTGTATTAGTGTAAGCTGTTTTGTTATAAAAATGATTATCAAGAGAACTGAAAACTGTTAAACTGTTATAAAAATAAGATATTTTTTAGATATGAAGGAAAAGTGTAAGCAATATCAAAGAAAAAAAGGTGATCATAATTTGGAATACTATATTCCAAATTATCTGCACCATAAGTCAAATGAAGCTTTTTGAGTTTATTAGTTTCATTAAAATTTTGATATTGTTCTTAGTTTTCGATTTGTTTTATTCTTTCTATTATTAAAGTTTATTAATTTTCTAACCATTTGATGTATTTTTTATTGGGCTAAGCCATTTTATTTTCTACTTATTCCCAAAAAACAAACCGGTATTCCAAATTTGCTGCAGTTCCTCTATATAAAATTCAGTGAACATTAATTCGAAATTATCATCGGTTCAGAAAGCACAGACTCATTTCAAATAATCTAAATAACAAAGACGAAGGATTTTAATTCGAACATTGATAGGAAAGTATCAATTTCATGAGTCAGGGAGATTAGTGACCCCCTGAGGTCTGAGGGCTTATTGTGCTACCCTGAAGGTTTAATCTTGTCGTCATAGAGCAATGGGACAGATGTGTTATCCCATAAACCTTTAGTTACAGTTTATAGAATATCTATAAAATTTATAACAATCTAAAAAACTCGTCAACTGTTATTACAAGACAGTCATAAATTATGGTAAGATATTATCGTGTGTTTCTTCTTAAGAACCATAATAAATAGCACGACTTACATAAGTAAAGAAAACTTGTAAGTAGTACTAGAAAATAGTCATTAGAATTCACAGAGACTTTTGATATCTTATTGAAAATTCTGTTGATACCAAATGAGTTAATATTGCTTTCCTAATTTTATTCAAAGGGTTGTCCTATATACTTTGTTTTCATAAAGATAATATTTTTAAATATTTCTATTATATCTGAGGCGTGTCTGTTCATTACATAATCTTTGCTAACCGCCAAGTACGTAACCGCGGGTTGCCTAACCCTAGGGGAATCGGCAATATTACCGGCTCATTATTTTCGAGTGTAAAACTCAATAATAGCATAATGATGAAGCAACTCTTGCTGATTGCTTGGCGGGAGTTCCCGGTAAAAACACGGTCGATTGTGTGCTATGTATTAGGTTTTTGTATGACATGATCCTTCATAGTAAATGATAAGCTTAAATGCATCCGGGGTATTACTGTATATTATTTATATCTACTGAATGAATTTAGTTATATAGGTACCATTTAGAGTTGAATTGAATCTTGCATATAAAAGTTTAGCTTTTTGTTCACAATAACGAGTCATTCTTTCATCAGTACGTATACCATGTAACATTTAATAGTACTGTACCCGACTACTATAGATTCTACGTGTGATAGCCAATCAATACACTAGGTAAACATGCATTCAATCTCCAAGAACAAACCTAGAATCCAAGATCCTAGTAATCACGTTCGCAAACACAAGCTGAAGAAGCCCGCGGGATATAAGGTCCTCACTCAACAACAGACAATTTTTCGCTCGATAATAACAAATTGAAATAGTCCGATTGCGGTAAAGTATGGGTGCAATTAAGGCGGGTGCAATAAATCGCTCGTATCTGATTTGCAACATGGAAGAGGCGTAGCGAGCCGCCGGCGATGCAATGCTCTTGGTACAACAGGGACTTTAAAAGTGCATTCGTTTGATATTTTGATAATGTTTCGATATTTTTGTGATAGATATTAAATAGTAGAACTTGAAATAATGGATGTAATCAAAAGATGATCATATTTCAACAAGCCAACTCACATATTCGAAAATTTTATGTTGGTATTCTAACGATCATCAAAATTGATCACGATTCACGATCTTCGACCAAATAGTTATGTATTTTCAACATTATGTTGAAAAATTGATGATAGTTCTAACTCAGATTATTTTATTAATAAAACAAGATATCAAAGTTGGAATGGTAGCTGTAGATGAAATTGCTAGAGAAAATGAAACGTTACTGACATTCTTGTACAGATTGTTAAGAGCAAAAATAAACCGACCCCTATAAACATTAATAAAGTTTCCCAGAAAAAGATCTCCCAGTGTGCCCATTATTCCGAACCGCCTGAATACATCATGGACGCACATATGGACGTTGCATGACGTTCGACGCACCCCTTTAAGTGCCTGTCGGACGTGCTAAAGAATATATTAGCAAAGATACAAGTAAATTGCCCATCCTTTTCTAACCACCTGTATTAAACAAGGATACAATGCCTCTCTTTAATTACACACAAAACAAGAATTGCTCGCTAAGCGAATAAATCTGAAATGTAGTACATAATTTAGTGGAGCCTGATAAGACGTGTACTCTTGTCGGGTTCTTAACCCTAGAAAGATAATCATATTGAGTAGTACGGGAAAGATAGTCATGCGTCAAATTTACGCATGTTTTTTAGTTCGCTCTAAGTCGAGGTGTATTATTTATTTTCCATAAATTGTAAGTTTTTATATATTTACAGTTATATTAGAATAATTAATACTATAGATAATTTATTTATGATTATTTTTACATATATAAAAAGACGAAAACATTAAACGTCTGCATTAAATCAACAATTCTTGTAACACGTATTGTTTCTTATAAAAACTTACTTTTTACCACAATTATCAGACTTTTTTATATGTTATATAAATTTTGTAGATACAGTTATATGAAAAATTAGTGAGAAACAACTTAACGTATGCTCACAACATAATATAACTATGTTAAATTTTTTGCAGGACGCATTTGCCTTTCGTCATATTTCAGACGGACAAAAGTATAGTAAATACGTTTTTTTACTGAAGGTCTCCTCAGTACTTTCTTACGATGTACCAGATACTTCATTTGGCAACAAATTGGAGATATTATCACGCAAATATCTTCACAAAGCTGGTGATTCTAAACCCCCACGCATAAACAAAGAAGACAGTTCCATGCTTCTATATTTCACGTTTTTTTTGACTCGGATGTTTTTGTACTTTGTTATTAACATTGTGGCTATAAATTTAATATGCAATATGCAGACAATTTTAATGATTCCATAAAATAAAGCCATTGGCCATCTCATTGTCTTCCTACTATAGGACATCATGGAACACATTCGGTCTAATGCATCTACTGCGCCTTTTGCTTGAATGTAATATATCATGTTTGCTTTGTACCTCATCAGGAAAAGCTTCTTCTATGTCACTTTGCTCGTCATCTTCAATTTCGTGGTCCTCCTACTTCACTATCTGTATCTTCACAGGGACCCTCATCGCTTTGACCAAGAGCGGCTAGTATACAATATTCTTCCAATTTTCTATCCCCAATCGTTTTCTATATTTGCTTCAATATGTATAAACATAAATTTATAACATAAGTCACAATATACAGTAATAATAAGCTAAAAATATTCAAACTACCATAGAATTCAAAATCTTAAAAGTCACGGTAAAGATAATCATGCGTAATTTTGACTCACGTAGTCGTTATATTTCAAAATCGGTTAGATTAACTTTATTGATACGTATACCATAGGATTTCTCTCAGTGAGTTATGAAATGTCCTAAATGCACAGTTATGGATTCGCGACATTTAAAAAGATACAGCTATATTTCGAAAACGCATGAGTCATTTTGACGCAGACTATCTTTCTAGGGTTAAATATGACAGAGTGGTGTGTTTAAGTTGCTTGTCGTGTTTTGTGTTAATAATGTATCGTGTACTCCAGTACCGATAATGCATATCAATGTGCTTAATATTGCTCAGAAATCTACCAGAATCAGTATTTGAGATAGTGAAAGATTTCAATCATTTTGGACCAAGACAAATACGTCTATTAAGAATTAAATTTGCTCAACCTATTAATAGTTTTGAGTTAGAAAGGGCTCACCTAAAGGTTCCGGCTCTATATGATTGAAGATTCTTACACATGATTTTACTATAATCCGCTCCACTATCTTCTTTAACATTCCTAAGTACTATAGGTACTTCAATATACAAACCTTAATGCTTACTATCAAAATGAAATTCGTTATCGCTGTAATACGATGGTAAACAGTTAAACATAGCTTGTGAGAGCGTATAATGGCTTACATTCTAGCATAAAGCAATAAACGATCATAAAATTGACATCGTGACCGTCTCAATGCGGCGGTAATCGTCAGATCGGATCGGCCATAGCTCAACTGTAATGGCGACTCGCATAATTCAGCTACAACTCTGACTGTTATGAAATTGTGTTAGGCGTGTGCTGTAGTGAGATGTGATAGATATTATTTATATTTTTAATGTTAATGTGTATGAATAAATAGTTAAAAATTATGTAAGGCATTGAGAATGGTATAGGTTAGATTTATAATCTATACATATAATAAAATCGTAGGAAAGTCAAAACTGTACATTGAATATTTTTTTAAAAGAATACATAATCCATGATCTATAATCGATATAGAAGCCAAAAATATAGTTTTTAGAATTTTTGTCTGTTTGTCTGTTTGTCTGTTTGTCTGTTTGTCTGTATGTTTGACCGGGCTAATCTCGAAAAGTACTGCATAGATTGACTTGAAATTTTGCATGAATATTACTAACAGGTCGGGTCAGGCTATAGGCTACATATTATCAAGCTATCACCTACGGGGGAGGAGCTGTGAACCTTTATTTTTCTTACGTATTCTCTATACTACGACAACGTACAAACTAAAGACTCATGTTGTTTTTGAGTAAGCCATGCTATTATCTATCTTTACACTATAAAAACTACGTCATTTATGTAATTTTGGCAGAGAAACAGTTAAATGAATATTAGCAGTATAAAGACAAATTTGAAACAGCGCCATCTATGAAGTGTTACAAAAATCAAACACACGTTAACTATTGGAAATTAATAATCAAATGACGCATATATAAATGTTGTTTGACAATATCTAGATTGACACTATAAAAATTATGCCATTTAAGTAACTTGGGAAGAGAAACATAGTTTATTGAATGTAAGTTGTATAATGTTAATTTTGTAACAGCGCCATCTATGAGATTTCGTAAAAATCAAATCAATTTACATGTTAACACTACTGAATACACTGTTGAAAATTAATAATTTAAATATAATCAAGTTATTTATTTAACTCTTTAACCCATATCTTCCCTTCCCTATAAGGTATATTTCGTGTAAATAATAAATATACTACATTTTTTTAAAGAGAGGGTAGATGTTTATTATTTTAAGTAAAACTAGACACCATTATCTACAGTTAATCTAATATTGATTGTGTTCATTAGTTACAATTTTAAAAATCTTCATGTTTTATAAATTTACTAGATTTCCGCCCGCGGCTTCGCCCGCGTTTGCAAAGGAAAACCCGCATAGTTCCCGTTCCCGTGGGATTTCCGGGATAAAAACTATCCTAAATGTGCTAAATTTCATTGTAATCGGTTCAGTAGTTTTTACGTGAAAGAGTAACAAACATCCATACAAACTTTCGCCTTTATAATATATATTAGATTACACTTTTAGAATGAAATAATAAAATGATGAATTCTTTTATATATGTCTTTTACAAGATTTTGAGGTGCATTGGAAACAGTAGTTTTTGATAAAATTTTATTTGTAAGTAGCTTTTTTTATAGATTTACAGTTAACTTTTGATTTTTTTATTTACAGATTCAATGCTCATTATATTATATCGCCTTTGGAAGACGATTTCTGCTGACAATTTTACAACACCACTTGAAAATTGATGATTTGATGATAAAGATAGTGGTAGCGAGGATTAAGTGGAAATTAGTAATCATCCGCTTCGTCAATTTTTGACTGAAGTTAGGTAATGTCCAACGTCCAATGGTTTAATCATTGGAAGTATCTCGGGAAATTTTGGAGGATATTTTTCAGGAAGGAGAGGAGGGGCAGCCAACCACATATCAAACTACTACGTTTTAGTATATATTGCCAAATGAAACGTAAATTTTGCACTCACAACTGTACAAGTAATGTTTTTATTTTGACTTTGCGGTTATCTCATTATAAAAAAGACGTGTGGCACTCGGGGACTGCCGCAGTAAAGCTATTGCATAGCATGCCTTCAAGCCACACATCCGAGCCAGTCGGAGTGGGGAGCGTGAGGTTTTTTCGTTACGGAATTTCTCGATTCGGTCCCCACGCTCAAGGCCCGCGATAGAAGCTATGCAATATAATATATCGTTAATAATATTTATCGTTATGGCTATCGAGGTACCGACCGTACTGGGATGAGAGTACATGATATACTCATCATCCAGGATTGCTTAGAGCATTTTCACACTGAAAAAGATGTTTTCTTTGAATCGTAGTTGCTTCATTTATTTATTTTTAATCATTTTACATAATATGTTTTATATTTGCCCATTTTCATTATATTTTATAAATAAAATGGAACCAACATAACTTTGTTGTGTATCATTCATCTCTATTAATAACCCGTAGGCATATTTTCCGAGCGCCCCATTTCCGTGCGGTCCTGAAATTATAAAAAGTTAATGTATAATTTTGCCTAATATAAGCTATTTTTAGATAAAAATAACTTATTTATTAAAATTTAGTAGATAAAAGAAATTATGTTACGATTTTATGAGAAAACACAGTATATTTATTAGGCGGCGGTGATCTCTTCCAGGCAAAAGATATTCATCAGCTCAATAAAATTGAATAGTATGTTGATAGTTATTCTTTAAATTCACAGATTGTAATGAGCATTTCCGCATGCAAGTTGTATCGTAGTTTAGATATATCATAGTTTTGACACATTAAAGTTCCAACAAAACCCTCAAATTTTTGAGCAGAGTTGAGCAAGATAATTTGAAAAATGTGCTGTGTTAAGTATTATAGAAAAGGTTAGTTCGTTGGTAATTATTATTTACATGTTGTTAGTAAAAATAAACTTTGACTAACAGTCAAAGTATATTTTAACTAATACTACTTAATACTAACTAAGTATTATACTTATGTTCAGTATTTATCTGTATTAATATTGCTTGGTAATTAATATATTTTCATGTCGTATACCTAATTATAAACATAAGTTTGATGTGTAATTAGCTGGATTTATTTTTACACACTCACAGACTTATATTTTATGTTAAAATAGTATTAATAGTGTAAATCATAATATTTTTTCACAATTAAAAATATTTCCTTTTTGCTGATGGTGTTGGCATTGAATTAAACCGCGCTGTCGTTTCGTTCACAAAAAGTGATGTTATGAGGATCATATTCGGTCCTCATATCATCAAAAATCTGTGCGAAAACAATAATCACGTGTGAGGCCCTCACGGCAGATCGGGGCGGTCTGACGCGAAGTAGGGACAGCGTTGTCACTGTATCGCTCTTGCCACGCTGTTCAACAGACTTATTCGATAGTTCAGTTTTGTGTTAAGACCGCTGTGACAACCAACCCGTGAGACAACCAAACCCGGTCTCCCCTACTATCCCGTGAGACCGAAACCTTCACTGAGAGGGTATGACGTCTCACAGCTGATCGCAAACGGCATATTTTACTATCCCGTGAGACCGAAACCCTCACTGAGAGGGAATTACGTCTCACTACTGATCACGACAGTCATATTTTATCTCGAGAATCTGAAACTTTACTCAATATGAAGACCGTTTGACAAATGATAGGGTGCATCATAATATTATTCGATCTCTTGAAGATGAACATGAGCATAAGCAATGACTAGAGTAGGGACGCGAATATTACAATTATTTGAGACAAGAACGATTAATAAAATTGTTTAATGAAAGATTAAGAATTGAAACTATTCGGTCTCTGGAAACGGACGAATAGCGAGAGGCCCGTCTTACTGCAGACAGATTTCGTCATAGTTTTAATGACTTAGAGGTAAACAATCTACGAATTCGGTGGTGTGGTCCGACAAAATAATATAAAAGTGGGTTTGCTTATAACCTCACAATTTATTACAGATCATCTTCTGTATAGGCGATATTAACGTAGTATGTTCTTTTTGTAATGCTTTAAAGTGGAGTAAGGAGACGGCTTTCGTTTGAAGATACACCGGAACCTTTGAAATCACTACTTTTAGAGGAACATACTGTGCAATCTAAACTGTTATTAGACAATATTCGCTCTTATAGTAGTGCGTTTCAAATGATCCTTTGGTGCTCAATAATTATCAGAAGGTCCTTTCATGCTTACTTTTAAGATACAAGGTCAAGTTTACCATTTATAATAACCATAAATAAATGATTTGATTTGATTTGATTTGATAGGATCCCATTTGCCTGAAGGCCAACCTAAGTTTGTTTAAATATATTTTGTATTCGACTACAACGAATAGTGGAATACAAGAAATCAATATCTCTCAAATTTAAAACTGAACTCATTTCACAATTTTAGAACAGGTTAATTCGTATGTATGCAGTTTTAAATCGACATTAGAAGCTTTTCCTCAAGATGGTGATATCGGCACTCAGGATCTCCCTGGACGTGTTATAACGCCCAGGCCACAGTATTACAATTTTTCCTACAGTAGAGCAACGAATATATTTTCGCATAGCAACGGAGGGGAACTCGCGGGGAGTCAAGTGACACGGGCCACGTACCACAAACATGCTTAGTTTGTGGTACCAAGCGCGAAAGAAAGTCATCGTGTTTTTAGTAAAGTTACTATGTAAACTAACGTAATTTAATACTTAGGTACATATTATATAATGGTGCGCTCAAACTATTAATCTACATTTAATTTATATTATTATTTGAAATACTAAGTAATGTAGAATTTAAATCACATTCATTCATGTTTTCTTCAGATTTTAAGATTTTCTTATCAGAGTGTTCAATTTTAATGTAGTTAAATTTTATAAGAAACAATAATTAAGAACATTCAAATATAAAGTGTCACGTATTTTTTTTAACGACGAATGACGAAAAACGACGTTATCGCGGACGAAGTCGCGGGCAACAGCTAGTAAGTATCATAAAGCTGTTCTGGTTGTGGACGTGGAAAGAATGAAAAACTTTTCTAACAAAATAAATATTATAGAAGTGTCAATGAAGTTTATTACCTATAAATAATTATTCGGAATTGCTTAAGTGAACTTCCTGTCTGTAGGATCCATATCAGCATATCTCAATGACTGTCTTCAGTCTTCGCCTTCTTTTGATATAGATTCTGCTTCGTCTGTAAAGTAAGGTTTGATTAAAGATATAAAGCATGGCTAAGATAAAAATTTGTATTATTTTAAGTAGCTTGATCCTGCCATGGGACATTTTTAGGGCTCATTTTTTCAGAAGCGCTTTACCTATCTCTATATCAAAATGACCGTTGGAGATAGAGCTATTATAATAGTAATTATTCATGAATATACCTCGTATTCCAACTAATTACATGAAATTAATATATAGAAAAGGAATTCAAAGGAGACATAATTATACATAGATCTATTTAGAGTAATTTTTATCGCGTTCAGTGGACAACAGGCCTTACCCTGCCTTACTACCAGTGGCTCACGACCTGTATTTACGAGCAGCCCGATATCTGTTATTATTTATGTCTCTCTTTACTATTTTTGTTTATGGACTACTTATATTGACTTAGGAACTTAGATATTATGCGGTAACCCTTATTGCTGCTAGATCCGGTAGCTCGATGAGGTTATACGAAAATGTTTATTTTATATTATATTTGTAAGCAGTTTGTCATAGGATTATGTTTGTAGTTGACACAAAAATATTATTATAAGTTATATTAATATATCAACGTGGCGTGGAATATTATGATTTATTTATGCATTCAGTTTTTAATTATTTTAAGTTCAACCAAAACATAATTAAACTCAACCCCACAACTAGCACTATCATTACAGCATTAGCATAAAGATAAATCACAGGGACCTGCGCGTGCGCAGTAAATAATAATCCCGGTAAATGGCGATAGGTGTCGTGATAGCGATAGGGTCATGTGACCGGAGATTTATGGCCCCAGAGATTATCTGATGCGCTTGGGATTCACTTGGTAGGTTTGAAAATGTTTAAGAGGTTATCAGTGGTGGGTGAGGATTGAAAATTTCAGTTTTCACGTTGTTAAGGGGTTTGCAAATGCTAATATTTGTGAATTATAGTGAAATCGCAGTTGTAGGTTTTGGATAATATAAGCATTGTTCAGTAACCGTTGGAAAAAATAAAGCTATTTTGTACATGGTCCCTGAGTGTGGAGAATCAAGAATTTGATAAAATAAGTTTTCGATTGACTGCGATAGAGAATACATACTACAAGATAAAATAACAAATTACGATGTTTTTTTCATTATTCATTGACGCTAACATTAAAATGATGTCTGAAATATTATGTCATGTAACATCGAATTGATAAAATAATGAAGACGTTACTCAATTCCGTGAAAAAAATTGAGATATCTTTCACTTAAATTAAAATTAAATATGAAGTTCTTGCCTGTAACTCAGGGAGTCCCCAATTATAGAGATACGTGATTAACGAGGAATTCTCTTCTTCCATCGAAATGGCGTTTTATTCGAGGGCCCTTCCAATCTCCGCCTAGACACGCCCATCTGTAATGGTCCTTGTGTTTAGTGAAATGAATGGGATTTTAACTAACAAGGATTG
Source organism: Colias nastes (assembly GCA_907164665.1). Lineage (NCBI taxonomy): Eukaryota > Metazoa > Arthropoda > Insecta > Lepidoptera > Pieridae > Colias > Colias nastes. The sequence goes on along the minus strand of CAJQZM010024639.1, from coordinate 21,206 downwards.
AAGTTTATTTGACCGTATTTGGCAAGAAGGAATATGTAATACGGCAAAAAATTCACAATTATGGTTTTATTATGGCCCGGTATTATATGGTGGAATTTGTGTTTGGACTATAAACATGAAAATAAGTATTTTTTAAAATTCATTATCCTTATCTAACTAGCAAAAGTTTCATATTGTAAATCTGCTTACATAAAGATAAAATAGATGAACAAATAGCCTGCCTAAAATCACAATAACATCATTTATTTGCTTTTAAAATAAATTAAGTTGTTCGTAACCGGTATTTCAATTAAAAATGCGCACATAAAATTGAATTTTATACCAAAATGCTCATAGATCTTAAAGTTATCTAAATTAAGTGGCTTCATAAAACTCAATTTGAATAATAAAGCAAGTTCAATCAAGCATTGATTAATATAACGTTACAAAGTCGTGATAGCTAATCGTTAAATAATAAAACACAAGTATTGACAGTGAGTAATATCCATACATCAAGAAGGCATTATATAGAATCACTATAATTATATTGCTTGTAGGCGTGCCCATAAATAATGTACATTATACAAATGACATGTCCGCATATTTATTACTCACATCGTTGAGATCTTAATCTTTGTAATGTGCTGGGTTTACACGCTCCATGAGGTGTTTTCTTATCAATATTTAATGTATTGTGTCATAGTTTAATGGTGAAAGGAACACAATAGTTACAGCAAATTAAAAACATATAAAAAACGGACTGTATTTGTAGTTCAATTAATTTAGGAAAAATTTAAAGTTTTTGACGTCAAATTTTAGCTTGTGTTGAGATACATAACTTTGGCAAATGCAAATGCCAGCTTAAGAGAAATCCCTCACTTATAATAGAAAGATAGTCTTTAAAATACCCAGTCCACTTATTATGATTATCATATCATACCAAAGAAATGTATTATTAATTTTAAATCACACATCGTGAGTATACATCTTCAGTTTTTGATAAGGGGCTGTCCATTAATCACGTGAGGCTCGAAAGGGGGGGGAGGGGTCCATAAAAAATCACGAAATATCATCAGGGGGAGGGGGGGGTAAAGTCAAGTATCACGTGTACTTATTTTTTCGGCAAGCGCGCGATACTCAACCGAAAAGCGGCGTTACATGTATTTATCTTTAGTTAATAAGATGCTTATCCAGTTACTCGCGTTGAAGAAAGTCTTGCTAATCCGTGGTCCGAAAATATTGTACATTAAATAATGTTCATGTACTAGTACGCAAACAAACTTTTTCGCATTTCTTTCATTATTTTTATGTCAGTCAAAAACAAACTGCAACCTTTCTGTCTACCTCTGAACGTTTATTATAGTCTTTAATTTTCTATAATAAAATTAGATGATACTTATACCAGAATTTTTTATAAATAAAAAATAGATTCTTTGCAGGTACGAAAAAATACACGTGATATAGGGGAGAGGGGGGAGGGGTAGTCTTAAACCTCACCACGTATCACCAAGGGGGAGGGGGGGGGGGGGTAAAAATGCCAAAAAAAAATCACGTGATTAATGGATGGCCCCTAACCGTACGCGTCTATTTAATCTGTTTTGAATTTCAAATCGATCAGCTCAATAGCAGTCGGAATAATCACATTATATTTTATGCTGATTGTATGGTGCTATTGAATATAATGGCTTGCCTAGTTTATAGGTTAATAAACATATATGTTACGTACATTATTATTTATGTGCCGGAGGAATGTTTTCCACTGACTTATTATAATTTATAACATTGTTGGAACATAAATCTGAACGTGTGTGGATGGAAGTTGTAGCTTAGTTATATTAATGGCAATATTTGTTAAAGTATCAGGAAATAGGTGTTGTTTGTAGAAACATGATGAATCATAAACACAAATTATAATGAAACCTTTTTGATTGTAATAACGACTTCCAGTTTTGCAAAAACGATATAGGGGAAGAGAATACTATAATTTATCAGCGTTAATGCATAAATCAAGACGAATAAGTCGTAATTAAAACGGCATCATTCGTTGTACCTTCAATAAAGTCGGCACGATTCATTAGCCCCTAGCGTGCCAACTATCCTCTGAATTGCCACTCATAAAGTTGGGTATAAAGAAAACATAATTCATCCCCATAATTACATTCCATATTAAGATCTTAAGGCGTAACCGCATACAATTTACGTGCATCGTGGAATAGCAGACCATTAAATATGATAATCGCACGGATGAATGGCCTTTGTGCGATAGTATTGTATTGAAAGGTTCAGGGGTGCTTGTTAAGATCGGAATCGGTATGTGGTTTCGTGAATTTCAATGTAGTGATATTTTGGGAATGGCGTGTCTGTTTGTATAATTTTCTGGTTGGGTAACTTCTCTAGAGGATTTTGTTGCGAATTTTTTGAAGTTTGTAGGGTTTTATTTGATAGAATACGAAATTAAAATATAAAGTACCTATATCTACATCTACACTGTTCTAAAACACAGGCTACAAAATTTTTGTTTCATTGGTAAATAATCAGATTCAACAGGATTAGTGACCCAAACAGGAAATTATAGGCAATTGCGCACAATATAAATTTGTCACCCTACAATACATCAAAGCCGCGTAGCATGGTGTACCCAAAAAATTCAAATTACATTTTCAACACGAAAGCGACTTTTACACCGTGCGATATAATCAAAAATATTTCGCACATAATTTTTCCCATAACACCAGTGCGCTATCGTATAATTTATCGTTGAAGGAAGGTATAAATCAGATCTCCGGCGCAGGGCCCGTAAATCCAATAATATTATCCTGTTGGCGATAATTCGTGTTGCATTGACCAGCGAGGGGATTTATACCGGCGGCCGATAAAGGGTTAACTTCCTAGTAATCTTGAGCCTTTGTGGCTTCCTTGTGAATTATGAAGTTATTGCGTGGGATTTAGGACTACCGTTTTGTTGGGATTATTATTTTGGTGTATGTACATGATGTGATTATAATCCGAGAGGTATTATGATTTGAGTTTGAATGTTCATTCAATGTTGCTGCTGTTTTATTTTCATCAGTTAGTATAGAACTACAAAGATAAAAGCTCGTAAACCATGTTAGAGTATCGAATGTCACAGATTACTTTGTTGATCTAATCCCATAAAGCTCTATTCTTGCAAACATTTAAAAGTTATGATACACTACAATATGAATCTTGTAACCATAAAGTATCTGACAATAAAGGAACAAAAATATGTTCAAAAAGTGATCTATCAGGGACATTACAGCATACAGTTACAATTGGTGAAACCAGTCCTTAGTGAAGCTTTTTCTAACCTATCCTCTTTCTTCTCTACATTAATTCATTTTTAAAATTACACACTAAAACAGATACTAACACAGTCTTAAACTAAAATCCCTAGCTCTTTCAGAGTAGAATAATGATTAGGTTCCTACGAATCCGAACAATGTAGTGTTAAATCGTAGAGCACAAAAGAATATTAGTGTCATCTCACGTCTCCACATTACCTTTCATGGCTGTACGTAGGTCGCAATAGAGCCGTTTAGATAGCATCTTCTTTCGTCGTCAAGTAGCTGCCTTACTGACTGTGCGGAGTGATATCTATGAGAAATTAGAATGTTTAGGAAATTATTTTATTATACAGGTTTGTAAAAATATTTATAAAAGACCTTGATTTAGTATATAGCTCAATACAATTGTTTCCAAAATGAAATTAAAAGAGTTATAGTATTAAATAAATAATAAATATTTCAGGACAAATTCCACACACGGCACGATCTGATCCCATGACCTGACTTGTGTTATGAAAACCAGATGGCTGATAAACATACAGACACAGAGCAAACATCTATGTTCATCACACAAATCTTTCCCTGGGTAGCTACCCAGCTAGCTACTAGTTATTATTCTGTGCCCTGGGCGGGAATCGAACCCACAATCTCTGGCTTGGAAGGTACTCACTACCAACCAAGCCAACCGGTCAGTCTGACAAGGTTAAATAACAAAAAAGTTACCTGTTCTTAATTTTATTATTCAGGTTCACACAATATAGCAAGTAGCATTACGTTGACGTGGACGTGGCTCGGACGAGGAAAGCGCATGTGCTGCCGCTTCCATATCTTCCTGCAGCAATTGCTTAGCGAGACTGTTCGCTCTCTGGGGATCCGCCTATTAGCTAAGATAAACAACAGTTCTAATATTAGATATTATTGAATGACAATGATGTTATATTTATTAAATACTGAAATATTTCTTCATAATGTAAAAACTAATCATTATAAATTTATTTTTCAAGAAGTACGTAAGGAACCTACCAAATTACATCAATTGAAACAACTACAAAACTACACTTATAACATTACAGACTTCGCTGCTTTTATTCTGTTTTAAATCTAGGTACCTATTTTAGAATTATGAACCACCCTTTAAGCTAGTTAAAGCTGGATATATGTAATTAGAAATAATAATATATCTCCATCACAGTGGGTACCATATAAGCGCTACAACCATTTCTTCGGGCACCGATAGTAGACTATTTCCATACTGAACTGAATTGCCTGATAAGGCCTTAGGCCGTTCGTTTGTATGGCCTCGTAAGGTACGATAATTGCGTACACTGCTTGGGTTTACAATCGACGTGAGATCAGGAATGTAAAGTACTTTATAAAGTTTTATTGCATTTTTAGGCTCGTGACTAGTGATGCCTTTGATCTCGTAAGTTTTGGTAAATTCGATCATCCAAAATTTTATAAGGACTGCAATTCATGAAATGGATTGCAATTGCTTATGTAAATGTAAATTGTTAGAAATAATCGGTTCAGAAGATACACGTGACGGACATCCACAAAATCCCTAGCATTTGTAACTGAAAAATTATTGCTCATGAAATATTAAAATTTGATCGAAGTTTTTTGTTTGCACACACAATATTTGAGCACAATTTTAATTTTTACAAAAGTTGACATGAAAATAAACTATCCAGAACAAAAAGGATTTATATGACGTATTTTTATAAACATTTTATTTGATACTTTATACCCACATGGCGACACAAAGCACTTAAGATGTTCTGCCAAAAAATCTATTAAGAATACACTTATTTCGTAGCGTATTGTTCACTTGACACAGTAAATAAAATTTACAGCAACTGAATATGAGTGTACAACTAGGGACGCGTGGAAAATGGGTGATAAGGGAGAAAAGGGAATTTAGAGGACGGGAAATGGTTCATAAATAATTATGTAATAAAATGCTGCGTTTGCAGAGAAGAAATTCTGTAAAAAAAGTCATAATAAAAATGTGTGTGTTAAATAGAATTGATAAAATTATAATTGTTTGGAATAAACAAAAGGAAAGGATCCAGTGTCTGCAAGTATTCAAGTAAGACATATTTTCGCAAATGTAATTAAACTGTAATTTTTTCTAGTGTTCCATAATAAATTGCGGATGTTTTCATAGTTGTTTTTTTTCGGAATTCCCTTAACGAGCTAAGAACAAGAGCTGGCAGCATAAAGGCAAGAGTTATAGCGCTTTCAACGGCACATTTAAGCGGAGCATATTTCAAAAGTTTCGCCGTATTAAGCAACATTTATTTTGGCAGTGACTTGGCCATTACGCTGTTAGGACGAAATAGCGAGATATGAAAATTTGGGCCACTACGCTTGGTTTTAGAATGTAGCTATAAAGATATCTACGTAGATAGTTCAATGTGACAGACCAAATCTACAAAATAGTTAATGGATAAATGAATTTGTTATGAAGCGCTTATATCGTATGAATTTATGTTGTTGGCATAAATGGTCTTATCGAATCGGAATGTAGAACATGTTTAACTGATTTCCAAATACATATTATATTAATCATAATAAGATAAAATTTTTATTTATTTTACCAAGTATTATGTAAATATGGAGAGCACTCAAATTTATAAACCACGTTTGCTTACAAATGATTTCATACATTCGATCGAGATATTACCGAGAAAGAATTCAATAGTAACACCAAAAACATTATCGCGAAGTGGCCATAACAGTGTCTTGGCATATTCTTATTCCCAGTGCGGCCCATCGCAGTTTATTTGTGCTAGTTACGAATTTCATAGAGCCTCTATACACGAATAGCCTTCATCATGTAAGTTTGTGAAACTACTTTAGACCTAGTTATCTTTTATTAACTAGTTGTAGTAAGCGTCATTTTGTACGTGCTTAACATATTATGTATATGCCGAGATGTATGTATATATGCTGAAAAAACGGACATCACTACGTTTTTCCTTGGATTTATTTGCACTACTTCGTCGCGTTTATATCTATTATTCAATATATTGTAATAAATATCAACTAAGTAGCTATTGAGTGGATGAATACAATGACCCTACCGAACGCTAAAGGTATGACACGATCCATATTATTGAAACGGTACCACATATTTCATTAATAAGCTGATTTCCAGCAGTTAAAAGCTTCTCGTCTAGCATGGCTCCAAAATATAATATATCTTTTATATGTGACGCACAAATTATTTGATCTTGGCACAACACGAATGTTATGAATTTGCGAATATTGCCAGATATTTTCATTTATGTCTAAATAATGGGCACTTATGAATCATATTTAGAACATGCATTTGTGAGAAGCAATTTTATAGTGAATGTTTCAGAAATATTGTACATATTAATAAATCAGCAAAAACATTGTTTTATATTGGATGATTGTTGGTGTTTCATGGCGTTTTATTTTTTACCGTAACAAATGTACTTTAACCCAAATCGTGAAAGAAGGGCTCGACCAATTCGGATTTTTTTAACATTGGAAAGCAAACACGAAAAAGGGGCAATGGGCAGAGCTACGTCTATGGGGGCAGATACTTGTAGTATTAAAATGTAATGAACGAAATAAAAGCGTATACTACACGTTTATTTATCCCCAGCACAATAATTATGGGTGTTCCTTTGTCGGATGAAGTTCCCCGCCCTCACCACAGGACCTCTCATTAGGAAAACTATTATTTCTATAAGGTTTTTATAGTGAAAGAAACAAGCATTAAAATGTGTGTGTGTTTAAAATATATATTTTATATCAATCAAAAATATTCTTAAATTATATTACCCAAATTTTCCTCAATAATCATGAAATATAAGGAACTATAAAAACTATGAATCAGATTATTTCAGTGCACCAAGTGTATAAGTATGTATATAAGATCTAATTGAATACAAAATTATAGTTATTATATTCTAGAATCTAGAACATTCTGCTGCTGCAGCTGTTTGAAATTTGCTAGAGGTAGGTACATATTTTTTTAGGTTTAGGTTTTTATTTTATTTTATTTACTTCAACCTGACGCTTAGTAGCTTCATTTAGATACTTGATATAAATATTGAAATGGCAAGCACATAAACGTTATAACAACCAACACTGAAGACATCTTCACAATTAACTCAAGAACTCTCGAAGCATTTGGAATCTCCAGCACGTCCGGCCCCGCCCAGCCAGCTCTAACAAGGTGCTTAAAGCCCAGACTCACGCCTATACGTCATTAGATAACCCCATGTTAACGCCTACTCTAGTTAAAAATTGGGATTTAAGCATTTAAGGCAAAGGCACAATGCAATTATTGACTTACTGCTTTAAAGGAGAGTTTGCCAACTTCTTATTCACAAAGAAGTTACGAATATTATTTTGTTATATTGCATCTAAATGTATAATATGATATGGTACACACCATCTTAAAACCTATAAAGCATCGAACGATAGAAGAAAAATATAGTATTGCTACTATGTACCTATAATACGAAACTTATTTTAAATACCATTTTTGCAACGAGCCTTATTTGTTACAAACAAATTATAATCGTATTTCATTGCCTGACTCATGGCAAGCTAAAATATAGACCTCAATAACCAAACCTGTCAATTTGTGGTAGCTTACCAAATATAATACGATTGTAGTGAAAGCATAATCGTGAAATAGATATTGGACAGTAGTAAACGGTTTTTAGATCGGCCATTTGTTACGATTTCACAATCAAATTATCTTGCCTTATTGGCGCTGAGACTTCGTATCAACCAGGTAGATTGTATGAATCACCTCTGTTACGTATATGTAAAATAAAATATTATAATATACCTATGCTTAATATTATAAAGCTGAAGAGTGTTTGTTTGAACGTGCTAATCACAGGCACTACTGGTCCGATTAGAAAAATTCTTTCGGTGTAAGCTGGTTATGTATAGCCTATTTATCAAGGAAGTCTATAGGTTATATACAGGGTGGTTCTAAATTACGTTGACAAATTTGAAAATAATAAATTTCAAAAATGGGACATGCTGCGTTGCTTTTGTTTTTTAATTATTATTTTCACATGTTTTGGCGCCAACTTAATGTTATTTGTGAAGAGAATAAATTAAAAATTAGTCATTTTTTACTATGTCTGCTCAACGAGGTGCAATAATATCCTTATATGAGGCTGGTAAGCGGCAGTGCGAGATAGTGCGACTTCTCAGTATCAGTCGGCAGTTAGTTTCTTCTGCTATTAAACGCTACGATGAGCTTGGCCATCTTGGTGACCGTCGGGGAAGAGGCAGAAAAAGAACTGTGAGGACGCCTAGGCTTCGACATATCGTCAAACAAAGATTGACCCGCAATTCACAAGCCAAGGTAAGAAAAATGGCTCGAGATTTAGGTTTAAGTCATTCAACGTTACAACGAGTTGTTAAAAATGAGCTCAAGTTAACAGCATACAAGCTGCGAAAAGCGCAGCGGTTGGACGATAAACATAAAAAAATACGCCTTGAAAGACGTCGCTTACTGAAAGCGCGTTCCGCTGGTGAAGCGTGGAAAAATATTTTTTTCACAGATGAAAAATTTTTTCAGATTGAACAGTCTCATAACTGCCATAACGATAGAGTTTACTCTTCTAGTCGCCCTGGAGCCACAGCAATTATCCCCCATCGGCAAAGACCGGATTCAGTCATGGTTTGGCGTGGCATTTGCTCAACAGGCAAAACTCCTCTCGTTTTCGTAAAAAAAGGTGTGAAAATGAATCAAGAAATATACCGACGCGATATTTAGGAGAGTGTAGTTCTTCCTTGGAGCCAGCAGCACTTCGGTGACCAACCGCCGACTTTTCAACAGGACTCTGCTCCATCTCACAGGGCCTCAAATGTGCAGTAGTGATGTATGGACCATATCCCAGAGTTCATAAGTTCCAAGGAATGGCCTCCATTTTCACCAGACCTTAATCCAATGGATTTCAGCGTATGGTCAATTCTAGAGGCGAGGGCCTGTGCAACATCACACAGAAGTGTAGACGCGCTGAAGGCAACACTTACTCGTGAGTGGGACAAAATATCTGAAGAGGAGGTACGGAAAATCGTCGAAAACTTCAGAAAACGTTTAAGCCTTTGTATTAAAGCTAAATGTGGTTATTTTGAAAATAAATAAATATTTACATTAAAATAATACTGTATTTTTATTATTAACTAGTCACCGATATACTGTGTAAAAGAAAAATAAAATAAATCGTAAAATAAGTTGTCAACGTATTTCAGAGCCACCCTGTATAATATCATCACGATAAGATCAACAGGAGCGGAGCAATGCGGGTAAAACCGCGGGGCAAAGCTAGTAAATTGTCAAATCAAAAAGTGCATGATTCATAATCCTCATTCGTCCGACGAAAAGAAGAAAATCATTTTAGTTTTTCTTTTATATCGATTCAACGACGCAAACTGAAGCACTATCGTGCATCAAACAAAAAAAAGTGTTGACTATTGTTCCGGTTCTTATATCTTAAATCAATTTACCAGTGACAGAACTAATCTCCACTAAATTATACGATAGATTATATTGATTACCAATCGTGTAATTAATGAAATAGTTGACGTACCAACGCAAAAATAAATTTTCCTATCGTAAACTCTCCAATGCTTCGCATTAATTCGTGCAATACAATTTATGATATTTTTATATGTAACATAAACGAAAACTAGTGCAAACTGTCACATACTGATTGCCCCAATTTCAATCGATAAAAGTTATTTTTTATTTTAAAACATAATATGGTTGCCCCAATTACAATTTAACAGCGCTAATAAAAGACAATAAGAAGCGTAAAGGAGACTATTTTTTGTGGGCCCACCAAGACTCGGTAACGTATAGTCATAAAAAAAAACGTGTAAAAATATAAAATTATATTATGAATTTTGTAACTTCGTTGTTTTACAAACGAAACCGGAATCATGAAATCGAATTAAAAAGCCTTATTTTGATATCATCCCTGCTGTAGTGTGCTGTCTCACCAAGAACAATGGCCAACATTAAAAAAAACTGGAACGAAACGTTTTTATCGATAGAATGAAAATAAAACCAAAAAGCGAAAAAAATTGCCTTCAATAAACCACTTTAGAAACTATTTTTATTCTTATTTATATGGAAGAATATGATTGATAGCGATTTTAAATCCTGTCATTTATCAAATAAAACAATTTGTTTCTACTCAGCTGAAAAAATCCGTGTAACGAAATATTATATCTATTGGCTGCTTTGACGGAATATGTCAGATTCCTCCTGTCGTAGCCCCCTGCGTCAATGTTTGCAATGAATGTAAACAATGTTTTTTTTTTACCTATTTTAAAATGAAATTGCTACAACTTAAGAGCGTTTAATATTACAATTTAACATGAATAATAGCATAGCTGTGCAAATGGATACCTATCCTAATATTATGTACCTACTCCTAGTCATAAAATATCACGTACCTAAATACCTACCTACTTAAGGGGAAGCTCCCTAAATTTTATGTGAATTTGCATTAATATTCTGAAACAGGCACACCTACAATCAAAGTGGAACTTTAGTATATGATTTATTGGGTCTTTTTCTTTCGATGTACAAGACAGTTACGTAATTGTAACATTTTCGCTCGATTCATTTTTTATTCAAAAATTATGCCTTTTTTTAAGGATTATTACATTTTTTTAAAGATTTACTTGGACTTTATGTCTAAAATAAATGTTAACAGTAAGAAAATAGAGTTTACTATCGAATCCCAAGATACTTTTTCTCTAGATCAATTATTACTTTAGTTATAAACGAAATAAGAATTGAGACTTACTTTTCGAGCTCGAACGCGATCAAAGAGCGCACGCGATATTCAACTTTATTACGGCTGTATTAGCGTCTAGTACCGTAACCGGTCTCTCAGTGCCAGAAATGAGAAAGGGAGCCTCCTCTTAACTAATAATTTCTTATTGAATCAGTTTTCCCAATCGCTAAAATCGCATCAAGGTCCAGAAACTTGAGGTACACCCACTTATATCTATTTTCTATACTATTTATAACCAAATCGGGTCTCTGTGTTTGTGGTACCTTCGTTGTGTCCGATTTCCGAGCTTGGAATCGTGACAATGTATATGATGTTTTCTAATATTTATTTATTAATTTATTTAAATATATTGTACCCAATGATTCGGATGGGTCACACAAGACAAATCGCTCATTATCAGTTAGTTTTTATGTAGTAATGAGGTGAATGTTTGCACACGTATTTCTAAAGATTCCGGTTAAAACATGTAAAAGTAATGTCACCACTGTAATCTGGGGACTTCAAGGAACAAATTAACACACATTTCATTAATATACGCTAAGAAATTGAGGTGGGCCTATTCTCCAAACAAAAAGAATGGTCTCCTTTACAACTATCGTGGATAGCAGTTTTATTTCAAAAGATAAATGTCATATTTTCATTATAACGGAACTCAATAAGGATTATTATCAACGAACGCTCAAAAAATTCTGAAATTAAAACTAATTTTATTACTTTGTCATCAGACATTTAAATTGTCAGATAAAACTTATATAGGAATAATGTTTACAAACACTGCTTAACTGTTTACATTAACGCTTTGGTATTCTATTTTGTATTATGTTATCTTAACAATATAATATCTAATATAATGCCTTTGTAACACAGAGAGGTATATTATTTGAGTTACCTACATTTAAAAGCTGCGAGTACTTTATAAAAATATATTTGTATAAGCTATAGATATTATGGAATTCAATATCAATAATATAGATGCTAAAGTAACTGTCTGTCTATTGTTTCAGTGTTACATAGCGAAAGTGGAGCTTGAAAAATAGCTTTTCTAACGAAAGAGTCTTACAAGGCTGGAAAATTGGTATGAATTCCACGCCGGCCATGCCGTGGGTGGAAGCCTAGCATTGTATATTTCTATAAATGAATAATATATTTATATATAAACACGGTCACGATTGATTAGCTCATTTATAAATATCCTTAATCACTAATACAACCGTCATAAAACAATAATCTGGGTGTTCCCCATTCACTTGCAATTATTTTTGTAAAGCACTATCTTATCGCATTAATTTCACAGTAATTTATGACTTACGTCATAATTTATGACGTACGTCATAAATTTGTGACAGTTATTTACTATTGAAGTGTAAAAAATAATTTAGAAACATATTGATATTGTATAAATATACATATAGGGTCAACCGGGGCAAATGCAACTATGGGGCTATGGCAACTCCTTATCATAACTCATTTATTAGAGTTGTTGTAATATATCGCCACCTATGATTCAATAGCTCAACGACTAATAAAGCTTACAAGTAATAGATGGCGCCACTACGATGAAAACTATTTGATTTATAGGCCATTGTGTCAAACCGCTATTTTGAAGTTGGTGTGCGTAAAAACAGGTGTCGGGTTTTGTAGACAAAAAAATTGTTTAGGAGTGATTTTTTGCAGGTGTTTTTGATTGGACACGATTATCACAAGCCGTTAAGCTTATTTCATTTATATTACAGTGCGTTAGTTGACTCTATTTTGTGTTATTGATGCAGTTACATTTGCCTCGTGAAAATTTCACTATGGGGTTATTGCAACTGTGAGATTAGTTACAATAGCCCCTTATATTTTTGTATGAAACTAAAAACACTAGTGATGTGACAGTGTCGATATTTTTAATTTATTATGTATCCTTCTTGGTAGTCAAAATATACTTTCTTTATGATTAATTAAAGAAGAACCATCGATTTTTTCTTCGATATTATACCTAGAGACGGGTTCGTAAGTAAAATTCAAATTAGATAAAAGAAGCGTGGTTAAAGAATATAACTAAAAAGGATAGGTAGGATAGTTCTGTGATTGTTCAAGTAATTTTTAGTAAACGGTTGACTAACTAATAAACGTATTTTGTTTGGTTTACGTTTTTAACAATATTTAACACAAAGAATATTATTTGTTCTGACCAAAAACTAAAATTGACTTAGTAGGTAGGGGCACTGTATTTTTTTTTTGTTGCGATTTAAAGTGGTAAATCAAAGTACTTACATGAGTTTTTCCTCTAAATAATGCGGCGCCATCTACGATCGCAACGTTATTGTAGCAATAGTTTCCTAATACACAATAGTACGATACAAATCACACGCAGAATAATAAAAAAATATCGATGAATAAGTTTTTTTCATTCCCCACACTAATTCTCTAACAAATATTTGCATTTGCCCCACAATCAGAAAAATAAGTTTTTTTCTGAAAACTAGTCCTTGCTACACGATAATACAGTTCAAAATCCTATGAATAACATGAAATCTCATAAATATATTCTATATTCGTTGTTTTATATGAAATAGAAGAAGAGCTATGGCAGTTAGTTGCATTTACCCCCGACTAGGGGTTAATGTAACTTTTTCTACCAATTTTAGGAAATATTCTCACTACCAGTTATTTATAAGACTATTGTATTGCTTGATTGGTTTAAAATAATCTTAAATAAATACAAAAATCACTAAATGGGTCAAATAAATGACCAAATATAAAAGGAGATAATTGCAACCGATCAAACTTGAAACTTGTTATTTTTTAGTTGCATTTGCCCCGGTTGACCCTATACAATGTATAATAAATGGAGATGGATTATTTGTATGGGAAATAACCTTATTATGATGGATTAGAATGGAAGGAGGAAATCTTTTAAACGAAGAAATGATGTTTTTGAACATACTATTTAACACATAGATAAATCATCATCACTACATATTATAAAATAAAGTCGCTTTCTCTGCCCCTATTTCCCTTTGTATGCTTAAATCTTTAAAACTACGCAACGGATTTTGATGCGGTTTTTTTTAATAGATAGAGTGATTCAAGAGGAAGGTTTTAGTATATAATTTATTAGGTTCTAGACAAAGCGGGCGAAGCCGCGGGCGGTAAGCTAGTGTAGCATATAATAAAGTCTTATTTTAAGTATTTACTTTGTTTCCATGTTACAATACGAAAAAGTTGATTTTGATTTTTGGTTAAATAAAAAGAAAATATGTGAAAAGATCATTTTAGTAAAGTGAATATATTGCAAAAGTCAAGAACGCTCGTAGTGTGTATAGGTATTCTTTCGTTGGATCTTACAGATTATTCTGGAAAATACTATTGATAAAAACAGTTTTCACTAAGCCTAGGCTGTAAATGTTCTTTTCGATTGCCTAATACTAACGTAAGCAATTTAATGTCTGCGTCGTTATATCTCATTAGCCGTATTATTAAGATAATACAAATGATATTACATTAATATCAATTTTGATTGACGTGCGATAAAATAAACGATCACCTAGATTATATCGCTTAAACATATTGCCACATTGGTTTTCCCAATAATAATATATTGCTTCTTAGAAATTACACATAATTCGACATATTGTAATTTATTGCAGTACTTACACAGATTATGTTGGATAAAGACAAATCCAATGACATGTTACTTCAATACATACATATAAACTGTCCTGTTTATTGAGCGAGGGCATGAACATTTTAGTGGAATAGACGAAATAAAAGAAAAAAGTGTTTGATAATATTAACAATGCCAAGATCTGTATTTTTCAAACCAGTCAAGATATTATTTTTGGTAATATAGCTTTGTACATAGATGAAATACAAGGTAGTTACTGTTAAAAATTAATATTAGGTACCTATATGCTAATCGGATGCAATGATTGCACAATTCAACTCAGTAGTATTCAAAGTAACAACAAAAGTAGAATGCATCATTGACAATACATGTTTAAACGCACAATGTCACCGAAAAGACACTCCATTTCGAAACAAATCGTGAGTTAACAGCAAGTGCGATACTTCATGGTACGACGTACGAATAGTTAGTAGACAATTATGCAAACGTATAAATCCTGGCCATCTAGCCACAGCCCTGACAGTTGGTATTAACATAATAAAATCGTAATGGACGACGCGTAATAACCAACTGAGGAAATCGCTGTTAGAATCTCTGTGTACTGGCACAGCGGAATGCGTGGAGTCGGTTGGTGAAAGGGTAGATTTTATACTTATTAATCGCTATATTATATTTGCTGTTGTTACTGTGATTCTACAAACACTTTATTTTTATTCTAATTTATATGAAACATCGTAATAATATGTACAATAAAGGATATGCATTTTGATATGCATTTTTCTTCACGTCAAAAAATAGCATCACTTTTTTCAGCTGCTTCATACAGTACAGCTTGATTCATACAAAGAAATTTATCTGCCTATTTTCATGTAACATATATAAACCTTATTTTTATTAAATTCTAAACTTATTGTGTTATTTCTTATTCCAGCTCTACATAATTCCGAAACCTTTTTATCGTCCTGATAATAATTAAGACGATACGTGACAAATTGCCTAAAACAACTAAGGTATCAAAAAGTAGGTACCAGGTGGATATGTAAAAATTTGCATAAAAAATAATAATAGCACTATGAGTCGTCTCCACGGTTTCTCAACCCGACCGCGCCCGGTGGCCGCTAAACAGTGATTTATAACGAATATTCATTTCAACGGGCCGGCCGTCAGATCGCGCGATTACAGCGCGATTTATGTCGCGTCGCGTCCGCTGATACGAATGTGTTGTCGACAGCGATCCGTGTAAGCTGACGATTATTTGTTGGTGCTTGGTGCTTTGAGGGTGTACCTATATTTGTTGTTTGATGGGCACTGTGGATTTCGATTTAGTACAGTCCTTTGTTGGTCTAATTGTTGACAGTGTGGTGGGCGAGAGATAATGCTTTTATATTTCAATTAATCAGATACTAAGGCTTATTTTTATGTAGCCAAAACTATATCTGTTAATCTAATCGAAATTAAGTATAAATACCTACCTACTTTCTTTCTAGTGATAGAAATTGCAAATTATAAAGAAGTTAAGGTAAAAATTCAACTTGACAAAAGCCTTCGGACAAACCATAATTTGTAGCTTCCAGAACCGCTTACCTATAGTTAGTCAAACGCATAATTTATTTATATAACAGAGAAATACATTCATATTAGTTCTGCACTTCTCACTTGACTTATTCAAAGATATCAATTATACATATCAGATGGAAGCAATCATGATCGATCGATCAATATTAATTCTGCATCAGTAATGCCACACTTGGACCATGATCATTTCAATACCACTCTAGTATAGTAATGTATTGGTATGAGAGAAAAATGTGATAATATTAAAGAAAAGTCACACATGTAGAATATCTTCTATAAAGAATCGAATACGTGTATAAAGAGAAATGCACTGTCTGTAGGTATCTATTCTAGTATCATGAATCAGATAGAGTAGCTACTGCGAAAACAAGCAGAGGCTATTTTTTAACATATATATGGGAGTTGCTAGGGATCTAGAGATGTTAAATAGACAATGAAAAAATGAAATCATAACGGTTTCTACTACCCATAAAATTCATTTAAAGCTACAAAATGTAAATATTCAATTTATTGATATTTCAATAACACTAGAAAAAAGTACTTACCCTTCGCCCTTGAGATTTGTGTATTTCCCGTTGTCGAAATCCTTTTCACGTCTTCTAGTAATTCAGGATCTTTGCCACTTAACCAACGGCATCATCAAGCCCTCTACAATCTATAAAAGTGACCAACACCCTAATTAAAGCCGATGCATCCACGAATTTTCATAATAAATTAACTAGAAAAATGAGTCGTTCATAACTACGAGTTCATTATAACGGACCGCCGGCGGCCACAATGAAGTAATTTATCACCATTGAGTGAATTATTCGAATGGCAACACGTAACTTTCATATTGATAACTTGTTAGTAGAAATTTATTGAAATGGACCCACAGGTCGGGTTGTATTTTAGAGGTCGGGATTATTGCCTTAATAACTGTCGCTTTGTGGGTATATCTTTAAAATGTTACCCGTTGTGTTGATAGTGTTTAGTATGTAGTTAACATAACAACACAGCTTTAAAATAAATTTACTAATAGCGCTGTAAAGTGCCATATTTATGACTGAAACATTTTGGAAGCTCAAAATGTCTTATTTTCAAACTATCGAAGTATGTATTTTGTAAGTGTCAGGAAAATGTACAAAGAGATGGTTAAATTAAATAATTAAATATTTACCTAATGATGTAATTATGCCTTTCAGAATTTCTTCTCAAGCAACTCGACTTCACCTTTGATGGATAATTTCTTCTCCTTCGAGAACCGCATGACACCATCCTGCAACCAAAAAAATGTTTACTTCTACAAATCTACAACCATCAATTGTTAAATTTACTTAATTTTTAAAATTAAACAAAAAAAGACAGAAACATTGCATCTTGTCCAAATATCCTTTCAATTTAACATCATTGCAAGGTTAAGAAGCGTCATAAAGCACATTAATAAAGGCTCAATGTCGTCTAATATATTGCATTGATTTACCGCGGGTGTAGTGTGATGACGTATCAATCACGTCGCCTCCCGTTGTGATACCGCACACGATGAGGCTGTGGTCACACTGTGCGAGGGGTAGGGGATAGATTAATATAAGTTAGATTGATATTAAATTGAAAATATGGCATGGATGATGGAGCTGAATAACAATGACCAACAACTTTGACAGAAATAAATATTATATAAACGATCTGGTGAGGATATAACATTTAGAGAGAGATCAATTAAATGCATATAGTTCACTTACTGTATCTTCTAACAGTACAACGCCGAAACGAAAATACCCTGATGTGTAACAAAACACAAAAATGGAAGTATTGATCAATAGCAGAAGTAACAAATATGATTTGGAGCTATTGAATATAATTTAAGACAAAAAGAAGCCTACGAATGAATTAATTGCTATACGAAACGATAAAGGCTTTAGGTGTAGTAACTATTAATTAATCTGCGATCTGAGTAATAATGATGTTTAATTTATTTATATTATTTACTTATTCAAAGTAACAAATAACTGCTCCTAACAATTTCTTCAGTCCTCTGTTAAATTATCAGGATAACCGCAGATACAGTGTGTCGTTAATTAAATTGTGCCACCCGTCGCGACACCACACACTATGATAGGTTGCGATCACACCGACCATCTGCTGAGAACAAATTATAAAAGGTATGTGTATAAAGGACTTTATGATTAACTGACATAACTATTGATCAGCAGAAAATAAGGGGATTTATAAGTGGGCAATCTATGTGCTTTTTGTTAAAGAAAGTTAAAAAGTAAAGAGTGATAGAAACACCGTATACTAATATAATTATGAGGAGGTAAACCATTGACCATATCATGAAAATTCTTAAACAAACAGCAAGCTTCACTTTTAGCCAAAAAGAGCTACCATAGGCATTGAGATATACATATTGAGACGACACCGCCTACATCACTTATGTTCCGCTCAACATACGCCATATGGCGTAACTGCACGCTCATTTTTTATTTGTTTTAAAGTGAAACGCATCAAATATGCCTTCGTGTGTGTTACGATATTGCACAAATAATACAAATAATACGGAAAAGTGCAAAGGAATAACTTTCATCGGTAAGTACCTAACTAGATAATAATTTTTAAAAACTAGTTAGAGCAAAAAAATGACGCACAGATTTTGTTCGTGTTGTCTCCTCCATACGTATTACGTAGTAATATTATCTCAATGACCATAGGCTATTTTTTTGCAGAATAACCGATGGTGTTCAGAACACCTGTGACATTTGATAGCTGTCATTATAATTTAGCGTTGCATCGGGTAATTATATAAAACAAGCCATTCTATCTTTCGTGTTTGCTTGTTTAATGTTTTGATAGAATGGA
>CAJQZM010024638.1:12141-27514 GCA_907164665.1 Colias nastes | reverse complement strand
AAAAAAAAAACCTTCTTCGAACATCCCTATATCTATTTAAAAAAACAACCATCAAAATCTGTTGCGTAATTTTAAAGATTTAAGCATACAGACATACAGAAGGCGGAAACCGACTTTGTATTGAAGGCATAGAAATGATACAGGGTGTAAATCTCTAGAATCTATTTTTAAAGACCTTTGTATGCAATATGATATTATCACAATATGAATATCAAGATACTAGAAAAGCACAATGCATTTAGCGTTCAATTCTATTAGTAGCTTCTCTAGTGTCAAGGTTACTAATGTCAAAAGGAAGATTAAAAGATTGTTAGATCTTGATACTTTATCAGCAAAATCTATACAGAAATATTCTATGTATGAATAGTGAACCTAAATATACAAAGGTAAATGTATTTTCTATATAGGCAACATTAAATAGTCATAAACATAAGTCTATTACATGTATATTTTAGTCAAAAACATAATTAAAATATGATTAATTTAAAATTAAATATGAATTACTAGCTGTGCCCCGCGGTTTTAGCCGCGTTGCTTAGCTCTTATTGGTCTTAGCGTGATGATATAATTATAGTCTATTTTGATGAATGAGCTATCAAACAAACTCATCAGCTTTATAATATTATGTATGTACTAGCAAACCGGGCGAACTCCGTTTCGCCACCAGAGACACCTTTTCTTTGCTATAAACCTCACGGAGACCGAGACCTTTCCAACGAATGCAAAACCGTGGAAATCGGTTCGTGCATTCTGTAGTTATAGCGTCAGGAAGGAAAACCCGACTTATTTTTATATAGTAGATTAAGTATAGATTTTTATTGGTAAGAATTAAAAAATAAACCTACCTCATATTCCTCATAGCATAATACGGTGCGAGTGGCATATCCAACATTGGCGATGGCAACACTGGCGGTGGGACTGGCGGGCTCGGGCCGAGTAACGCGTTGAGACCTGGAATTAGTGTTGCCATAAATTACAAGAAAAATTAAAAATCGAACACGAGGCGGGAATCGAACCCGCGTCTTTGGCGAAAGTTTATTTTATGTTTATAGCGGATTTGAATACTGTAGAACTAAAATATTGAATTCAACAAGTGTTGCCATGTTTTTTATGTGAATTTCGACTTAGAATGTTTTTAAATAAGCAGACATAAAAATTTGGACAACTATGTTTAATTTGCTCTAAAACTAAAATGTAACAACAAAAAATCTGTTAAAAATTTGGTAATTATTAACAGCGTTTATTGTACTTAATTGTATAGAATTCAATAACATTATTGAAAATTTCTTCATTATTTTAAATATAAAATAAAATTGCTATTATTCAAACAAAAATAAACATACACACTCACCAAGATTAAATGGAGCGTTCTCATGCAGGAACGACACATCGACATTCAATTGATTCGGTGGCGGTCGATTTCTCATCAACATATTCATTTGTCGAGCCAACTCTTGTTGACGAACCAATGCTTGCTGATCTCTATTCATACCATTATCGAAGTTTTGTCTCTGATCCATTCCATTTTGATAACCTTGAACATCACGCCTCATAAAATCATTTTGTGGGTATCCATTCGGTTTGAAATTCATCGCTACCTGCTGATTGAAATCGAAATTCTGCAACCCGTTCCTATCCACTTGATTCATCATTTCGTTCGGGTAAAAGCTCTCCCCGTTAAACTTATTCGGAGGATGCTGGAAATTGCGGTTGAAAAACACCTTGTTTCTCTCATCTTGCATTTTGTATTCTTCGGTCGGGTAATGCCCATTCATTTCTGGTATTTTAAAGTTGTTCTGCATCAAATTATCCTCTCTCGATCTGTCCAATGATATATTCAACTGATGCAAGTATGTGAGCAAATCCGACGGGTCTGTATTCTGTTCTTTCACGAACGAATTGTCGAATTTATTTGGATATCTTTGGGTGTAATCGTAGTTCGAGTAATTCGCGTCTAGATTCAAACTGTTCGGTCGTTGGTTGAAATTGTTGAACAGGTTCGTCTCTGGGAGAGAGTTTCTTTGGTTCGGTTCGAAGAAATTGTAGAATTTCTCGTCGTATTTTGTTGGACTCGTGAATTGTGCGCCGCCAATTTCTTGAGCGGCTAAGCGCAGTAAATTCAACTGTTCCGGTGTCACTGTATCGTCACTTATCGGTTCTATGCCGAGTAAATGATCGTCATTCTCTGGGTAATTGACAAATCCGTTTGAAAATCCATTCTGCATGTAAAAACCGTTTTCGTTCTGATTCAAATAGGGATTGTTTTGAAACGAGTTGAACGGCGGCGATAAGAATGAACTTCCTGTGTCGTTTTTGGCGTATTGGTTGAGGCCCGACTGTAGCCCGCCTAATGTTTTTTCCGGTGTTTGTATGGAACTGAAATAATTTGTCAATGAAACTGATGTATATCTCTTATTGATGATGAAATCTATTTATAAACAGTCATGTTCACATATTTTATTTTATCCCAATATAAATAAGTATGGATTGTGTCTTATTATAATTTCAATCTATTGTACAATTATTACCAGAAAACAATGTTCTCCTAATTAGAGAATAAACTTTTAAGTGAATTTTAATCTGTTACACAAATGCTTAAAGCAAATAGGTATAAAGTTAAACTATAAAAATAAACACACATACAATACATACATACATTCTTACAAACTTAGAAACAATATCAATAGGATATTAGACAAGTTTCTCTTACCTGTTACTTTCTGGCCCAGGTTCATCGAGAATCTTTGTGATGAGATCCCGTACCATTGAGTTTTCTTCCATAATTCTGTCGGACTGCAAAAAAAAATCATATTAGGCTATATTATAATTCATTGGTAGGTTTGTTTTTTCAGCTGAATTTGAATATAGGCAATAAATGATTGGCAATGACTGTTGGCATTTCTATTCATTTACATAGATCAACGGAGTCCCATTCTATAACTGACATATAATTAGTATTATAATTATTCATACCATAAAATATGTAAGTATGCAACTTCAGTAAAAAATCTATAGTCATTATTACAAAAGAAATAATTGAAATAGATTCGATACTAAACAACACGCCACAAATAAAGCTTGATTGAGGTAGTCATTGTAATTAATTTTTCATAGCCAGAATAAACTTAGGTAACATGAACAGTATATGAAAGTCAAGGCTGTATTATTGATTTCCATTTATGCCCTGCTGCTGCACCGACATAAAAATACTAGGGGCAAAAATGTTATGCTTTTTAGAAGTTTTATTTGAAAAAGAAATAGGCATTTTTCTTTTCAAATAAAACTTCGTCTTCATCTTGGTGTGTATTAAGTAGTATGGATATGAAGGTAAAATTAAAAATGAACACTAATTACTCTTTGGAATAGAACATGTTCAAATTAAAATAAATGCCTAATCAATTTAAAATATTTTGTATTCTTAATTAATATTAAATCAATTAATAAATTATAGGCATTCTAATGTAATTTAAACATAGTTAAATTGAGATAGGTCACTCATCACTAAGAAAAGGAGAAACAGCAGTACACTACCTTTCGCTATATTTGCACAAAAAAGACATTACAGAATATGCAACAAATTGTTGCATCATTAGAAACAATCATGTACTACAATCTCATATAATTTATTTTTTGAAGTTGGATATTATTGCTTTTAATCACTTACTAACTGTTGTATATAAAATATGTATATGTAATGTAAACAAAAACATTTTATAGCATTTATTGGACATAACTATACATTTATGATTACATACAGCCATTTAGAATATGACCAACTCGCTATAATGAATATAGCTTCATCTTCTTCTTTTTACCGGAATTATTAAGCAGTGAAATTCTGTGCAAAATCTTTGAGCAATTCCCTTCTTTCACTAAAATATATTATTTAGAAGAATGTAGATATTCAGCCAGCTATACTATCACTTTCTTATTAGTTTCCAATAGGAAACTATCCTTAGACTTCTTGGTTTAAATTGAAATACATTTAATTCATTCTCTGCATAAAATAAAATTTAAAGTGATGTTAATTTATTAAATTTTTAAAAGGAGAGAAGTGATTTGAGGAAAAAGTATTAGCATATAAGTATTCATTGATAACTAACTTTCCGCATGCCTGGAATTCGCTTAATGTTTGTGATAAAATTATAAAAACCTTTATCCATGTAACAAATTAAATCCAAATCTGATAAACTGTACTTAACGATGAAAACATTACAGACACATAGTTTTCTGTTTAGGGGCCATCCATAAAGTACGTCACACTAATTTCATGAGTTTTTGAGCCCCCCCCGTCCTTGTCACAGGTGGTCACATTTCTGAGACCCCCCCCCTCCCTAGTGTGACGTCACATGTTTTGCAATTTAACGAAAAATTCGAAAATTTATTAAATTAAAACAGCAGAATTCCGAAATTAGTTTTATTTCCGTTTAAATTAAGTACTTTTTTATGAAATCAACATAATATCAAATATTTGAAACAATAACAAAAAAATCAACTAATGAATGTAAAAAAAAAGAAACTCAATCATCCATGGACTTTGGACCCATTCCTCTAAATCTATACTAATAGAATAATAAATCTGTAGAAGGGTCAATTCTGTACATTGAAAATATTGAAAAAATAAATAGCAGGGGGTGTTACTGGATCGATACCAAACCCAAATATGTGATTAAAAAAATTTTTGTCTGTCTGTCTGTCTGTCTGTCTGTCTGTCTGTCTGTATGTGAAGGCATCACGTGAAAACTAACGGTTCGATTTTGATGAAACTTGGCATAATTATACCTTATTATCCTGAGCATAAAATAGGATACTTTTTATCCCGGAAAAATACGTAGAAAAAAAATAAATCTTAATTTTTCTTAATTTTTCCGCGCGGACGGAGTCGCGGGCGGAAGCTAGTCTATACTAATATTATAAAGCTGAAGAGTTTGTTTGTTTGTTTGTTTGTTTGTTTGAACGCGCTAATCTCGGGAACTACTGGTCCGATTTGAAAATTTTTTTCGGTGTTAGATAGCCCATTTATCGAGGAAGGTTATAGGCTATATATATCATCACGCTACGACCAACAGGGATGGAGCCACGGGGGTGAAACCGCGCGGAGCAGCTAGTTATTTATAACTGGCATGGCAGTCACTTCACAGTTCACTTCGTTTTTCACGTCAGGAACATTTGTGGAGTCAACATCTTTTTCATCCAACCATAAGGCATCATCATTAATATCCAAACAAAGAATTTCTCTGGCACGTCTAGCTGCTATTCTTTGATGTATCATTGCAATGGGAACTTCATCTTGCTTAATCTTATGAAGTTGTTTGTGTTGGTTAGTGCCTAGTGGCTTTATATCAGAAACAAAAACATTACCTACGCGAGGTGCGGTGCGTTTGTCGGCATTATAGTCAAAGGACTCGTCGGTGATCGGCACGTGTCAGAAGCGGCTATGAACTTGTCAACAAAACAATTTAAACCGTATTGCCCTAAAGATAGATTTGGACATATTTTTAAGCTATTGCATAGCTTCTATCGCGGGCCTTGAGCGCGGGGACCGAATCCAGAAATTGCGTAACGAAAAACCTCACGCTCCCCACTCCAACGGGCACGGAGGTGTGGCTTGAAGGCATGCTATGCAATAGCTTTACCGCGGCAGTCCCCGAGTGCCACACGTCTTTTTAGTTTAATTAATATTTCAAATTACGCGATTAGTACCTCTAGATTTTGAAATGTGATGTCACGAAACTTAGGACCCCTCCCACCCCTTGTCACACCATGTCACACTTTGTCGACCCCCTCCCCCCCCCCTTTACGTGTGACGTACTTTATGGATGGCCCCTTATATTATGAGTATGAATGATATAAGTTCAACATTTAAACATTGTTCAAATGACCATACTAACAATTAGATTTTAAAACTTAAAAATACCAAATTAATGGCCAAAATATTAAACTTTAAAGTTATAAGATCTTCCAATTCTTACTTTATAACAGTAGATTCCTGAGCAACAAGATAGAGAAGCACTCAAAGGCAGTTTATTTTTAATACTCAAGCATGACCTTTATTGTGGGTGAATTTTAATATGAAGCAAAGAATAAATCTTTTTGTTACACCCACTAAGTATGTATATCAATGCATATGCCTTTTACTATCTATAGGTACACAAATAACATTGTGATGATGTAATTATTTGTTACAATAACATTTATTAAACCTCTATCATTTCATCATATTGTACTGTATCTTATATGACCCATATTATTGTTTTTATCACAGTACATATAAATAGAATTGTTTAACATAATTGTTATAGATAAAAGCTGTGATTAAATGTTACAATATGTGTTTGATTCAATAGTTCCTCGTATATATGAAGGACACACAAATGTTTTTAAATCGACAGAGAAAGTAGGAACTGTAGGCGCAGCTACTGCGTATTTAATATTTCGATGTATTGAGGCAGATCATCATATCTATAAAGTTATTGTTCGTAATTTATGTGAATACTGAAATTTAAGTCACTTGTTGTTGTGTCCTCTAAAGCACTAACTACATAATTCTAAAAATATTGTGTGCACTATTCATATGTCATCGTTCACCTCGAAAAATCATACGTGGTTGGTGGAGACCCCGTTATGCGATGGCGCAAACCAAGTAAATTTTAATTTTATCTTCATTTTCCACTTTTATACACAGTTTCACTAAACACTATGAGTTTTTCCCGGATTTTGGGTCATATTGACAGCTCCAATTGGACATTTACAACACCCATGGGAAAGGCACTTTTCACTAACAGACCAATTACTTACCTGATCAGCTTCATTTTCAACGTTTTTAAACGCGTTACTTATGTGGCATAAATCACTGAAGGCCATTTAAAATTTAAAATTATTTCTTGCCACGGTACATATGAGCTACGAGTGCTAAGCCATTTTTTCTCTGACCTATATGTATAAAAAATCGTATCGTGCTATAGCCTATAAACTTGCCATTGGTGTTGCTGTCTTCCATAAGAAATATTTCAATCGCTTTGCAATTATTCGATGTTAATTTAATAAACAAGTTATAAACAATCATAACATATTAATAACTTATTACCTACCTTAGATCACCTTAGATAATAAAGTACCTAGGGCCTAGGGGCTAGGTATTACTTTTATTTCAGAAATTATTCACAATTTCCCGCCTTTTTATTTTTTTTCTAGTTTTTACTTTTTTTTAAACTTTTTTGCTAATGCGTTGTAAAATTTCAAAATGAATTAATTTTTCAAAAAAATTAGTAAAAGTGAACATAACAAATGCAAGTATTTATTCAATTATAGAACTAAGAATTCGCTATGATAATTATTGACCAAAACAAAACAAAAATTATGAAATGCACAAAATGCTTTGCAATACTACCAATCAAAGTAAATAAATAAAGACATAATATATATCGGACTTCGGTAAATTAATACGCCTATTATTTAATAAATTATTGTATTCTTGACAGATTTCTTAAGTTATTAAAAATGGCAACTTCAGACTTCAGAGCCATTTAATTATCTGTGAGAGCCATCTTGTCATTTGTCAACCGTCAATTGTCAACGTCATTATGACGTAGAAACAGTAAAGTAAGAAAAAATTTTCGTACCTAAGTTGATTTGTGTTTTTATTTATTTATTTTATCAATTTTCATAATCATGAAGCTGTTTAATTTAATTGCATATTAGCGTTAACATTATATTTATTTTACAATTAAATGTTATATGAAAATATGTAGGTAATAAGCGCCATCTATTAAAGCAGACGTTCATAAATTCTTCAGTTAAACGGTCTACGACTGAAAGCGGAGGTAAGTTTTAAATACTTTACTACTTCAATAAACTTTTTTTAAAATGAGAAGATGGCTCTGATTTCATAATTTTGTTAAAGACTATTTACAATGTTTTAGGCTGAGGCCGCACTACCTACTAATTTTTTGCCGCGAGCGGTTAGCCGCTATATTTATTATCAGAAAAACCGCGCGAGTTGCACACGGTCGTATCCGCAAGAATTTATAAATATCCGCAACCAGCGGTTTTAAAATCAAATCGGGGGAAAAAACATAAGTGAGGCTGCTTGTATTCATTTAAATCGCAAAATTACGCGGTTAGGTGGTTTTGCCGTGGTGTGGTCTAAGCTTTAAATGATTTAACAACCTTATTATTTACACTTTTACTTGTTATAGTCAAGCCAATTTAATAGGCAACATTTGACGTCTATCAATTTTATCTTCAGGGTGGTAACCTGCTTAAAAACATCGATTAAAGTGAATTAATCGATACGGACTTGAAACATTTGTCAATCGAACTTGAAACACATATTGTCAATAATTTATGATGATTTTTATTCCCAAGTAATCAATGCATTCGATTTTAGATGTCAGATTTCGATTTTTAGAGTAACGTCTCTGGTATTTAAAAAGAAAAAATGTTTATTGACACAAAATTGTAGCGACGTCAGTTCTTTATATCAAAAATTGTTTATTATGTTTAGAATGGTTTATCAGTAAAAACAAATCCTAAAATTACTTGTATCGGTCATTATTATTATAAATGTGTAATCGTAATTGAAAAAAGTTAAGCAAATGTGCAGTTCTAACAAAACTAAATATCATGTTATTCTATGTCGTCGTTACTAGGTTACGTTGTTGAATTTTGTTGAACTGTCAAATGTTGCCTATTAAAATGGCTCTACTATAATTTCTCACCTAAACTTTTTTTTTCCAAAGAAAGTCGGGTAGAAATAAAATTGTTTTTTGCGTTAATGTGTAGACCTAAGGTGTAGACTTAAAACACACTATTACTATTCAATTATTTAGTTTTCGATTGTATTATCATACTAATAAGTTTGTAAGTAGGTATGGTTATACAGGTTATACAGCAAAATTACATGTGAGGTATAGAAATACTTGATTATGCACCCGGGTTCGTCCGCGGTTGAAACCGCGCGGCACAGCTAGTGTCTTAGAGCATTAATGCTCGTGGTTAGTGTATGAATCATACAAAATACGGAGCTACTAAACATTTTTTTTTCTTTTGCATTAATTCACAGATAATAAATTCCCGCCAAAATGATAAACTGTCAAAACAATAATCGAATAATAGGTACAGACTATAGTGCATGAATGCTTTAATTACAAACCGTGAGGCATGAAACCCTTCTCTTTGAGGATTGTTTGAGCAATGCAATTGTATTAGTGCACGCTTGTGTCTATTGTAAACGAAGCTACCTCTATGCATTTAGTACGATATATCTGCATGAATTTGATATACTTATTTTATACCTAGGTAATCTCTCTTAACGTCTATGTAGGTTACCTTTAACATTTTATTTTCTTTTTGGTACGACAACGACTTTATCCGAGCAGAAGATGTCCCGATGCCGACTTAAATTTCATATTGTTATTGAAGTGAAACTTCTTTAAGCGCGTTGAGAGTAAAATTTCAAGATCCCATCATGTCATGGAGTAGGTAAGGCGACAATGTTGGTATCTGAATCTTGCCAATGAAGTTTCACTTCTGACACGTGTTCTCTCTTTTTTTGATAGGAAACTTCTATTACGTAGGTACATAATAATATTATGTCAATTGTTAGGTACATTTACAATTAGGTACTTCACACACTGGAATTTTCATAAATTGTTCGATCCTGCTATATACCTACAATCAACTTCTTCTCTAGACAGGATCTATCTTTAGGACAGAAGTCCCTATTGCACAAATAACGTGACACGTAAATTATATACGATATAATAATAATCTATACTAATATTATAAAGCTGAAGAGTTTGTTTGTTTGTTTGTTTGTTTGTTTGTTTGAACGCGCTAATCTCGGGAACTACTGGTCCGATTTAAAAAATTCTTTCGGTGTTAGATAGCCCATTTATCGAGGAAGGTTATAGGCTATATATCATCGCGCTACGACCAACAGGGGTGGAGCCACGGGGGTGAAACCGCGCGGAGCAGCTATAAAAAATAAAATGCCACAACGCGTCGTCGAATATTTCGTAAAAATCTTTAGGTACTAACATAGCCACATAGGTAATATCTTAGGCTCATATAATCATCTTATAAAGACTTCGTTTGAACTAAATGCAGTAAAAACGTTGTAATGTAGCAAAAATGCGATAAAAAAAAGCATTTGAAAGCAGACGTAGGTAGTTGCGTGGGCTGTTATACCCACGCACGCCGTAGGTACGCGTACCTACCTACCTACGATATTTTGTCTGACTCTACGAGGCAAAGACTTTAAATTAGCTAAGTTTTTCAGACTCAAGTCTTTTAATGGACTAATCGAGTTAAAAAAAAAACTGTAAAAATCCGTCTAAATATTCGTATCAATTTATAAAAGTGTCTCAAAAATCGCCTGATTCCTTTTTTTAACCGACTTCAAAAAAAGGAGGAGGTTATCAATTCGGCCGGTAGGTATACTTATATTTTTTTTTCTTCTTCATGGCAAGAAGATGTGACTATTTGCCAGTGTCAAGTATGAGCCTGATTCTTATTTATTTATTTAAATCCTATTTTTTTCCACAATACACCGTCCAACTTCGACCACAGACAAAACAAACCAGAGTTTTCCGCTCCCGCCATTTTGGTAATACAAATGTCAACAACGCAACGCCGTCACCTGGTCTCGACGTCTCAGCGGGGAGTCTTTACTGCTATTATTCAATTTATCTGCAAACATTCAATATTAATAATTGCCAATTACATTTGCTCATGATTGCAGTCTTTTCCATCGCTCCATGCTTGTTTTAACGCGTTTGACAGATAAATTGGCGGGAAGTTTTTAATCTGTTTTTCCTCTCGGCAAAAAAACACATATAGGTATGTAAAAGTAGGTGTACCGAAGTATTAATTTAGGGACAAGACATGTTACCTACATTACAGCGAGAATAAGAATTATTTTGTCATAAAAACATTTGAGGGTATCTTGAAATACCTACAGCTTCACTTTTCGTAACCACTGGTGGAATTAATCTGGAATTGGGAAAAATGATGCATCATTGTTTTTTATAGGTACTTATCCATACTTAATTAGTAATATTTAATTTGTGATTTGTTTGATAGTGTAATGGCTCTTTAAGTGTTTTTAATTAATGTGACTTGCTTTATAATGGTTGATTTAATTTTTGATTTCAACAAATTACTTATATTTTAATGATGGTTTAATATTTTCCGTTATTAATTGATAGTAAAAGGTCCAAGTCAATAATTAATTTAACGAAGAACTAAACCGCCTTCAATCGCCTAAAATTATTAAAATCGGTTCAGTTCAGTTCAGTTTCTGTTAGCCATGTACCTACCTGTTTTAAAGCAAACAAATTCTTCACCTACCTACATAAAATTTGTAGACCTATAGGTACCTAGGTACCTACTTGTGACGTTACTATACTTAAGCTTCGAATAAAATACCTAATTATTGATTAAAACAAAAACTAAAAAAAACAGACCACGCACCCTTTCAAATCAGTTCAGCCATTCGAAAGTTTTGAGGTAACAAACACAAAAAATGTAGTCGAATTAACAACTTCCTCCTTTTTTTAAATCGGTCGAAAAATGAATGAGAAATCAAAATTTGGTGTTTATTTTTATTCTACGCTGACCTTATAACCACTTTTTATTTGCCAAGTTTTTCAACTCAAGATTAAATTTTTAATAAGTAGAAGCTATCTCACATCACAATGCCCTATCCCAATACAATTAATCATACAAAACTTCATAAGTCGTTCTTCCCCAAAAGGAAAGTAAAAAAGAGAATACAAAATGTTTTAATCAAAAGAAGCTTTAAGCATAATAAATTTCAGAACGAACCTAATACCGTCGGTCGCCAATAAATGAAATTCGCACCGAAATTCAAAACAAAGAATTCAAATAAAGAAATCAATCGCGTTCGAGTCAAGAATTCGTGAACCGTGAGTGGGAGTGAGGTAGCGCTATGTAGAAACTAATATGTTTGACCGAGACGGGTATAGCGTTAATCCTATTGGCTTATACCAGCCGATGTTTGCCGCGATTGGTCGCCGTGCCTTATTGAACTGTCACTGAAGACCGGAGTATTATATTATCTGTGCCGCGGTTTAGGGGTGAGCGGTAATTCGGGGGTAAACGGGGAAAGGTCGTAGGGGGGTGGGAGGGCACCTAGCGGAGTTTGGTGATTGACTCGTGGGTAGTTTTGGGGATCCTTTGACTATTTCAAACGCGACTATTCTGACGAAATTTTCGTGGTGAATTAGATTTCACTGAGTGAACTGTTTGTGTGAAATTTTTGTTTCTTTCAATGATTTTACTAAGATTGAATAATTTAACAAAAATCTTTATATCTACAATTTATATGGAGATTTTATTTTAATTTCAGTAGTTCAGTACCTACGTTAGGTACCTACCTTACCACAGCTTTTTGATACGATACCTACCACTAAGTATTAAGTTCTGCCTAGGCCCTAGAACATAATGTTATAGATTTCGAACTTATGTTAACATATTATACCTACGGTTACTTTATTGTATTTTAAATCTATTTAGACGAAAAAATCACCTTTAAATATTTAGATAGGTAGGTAACTACCTAAATAAGTAGTATAATCACATGATAATCACAATAATATGACAACCAAATTTACCTCACTTGACTTAGGTAAAAATGCTTTTCCTAAGCATTTCCTACCTATCACCTATGCTACAGAGAATACATTTCACACTGAATTATAATATATAAATAACCGTAAACCACTTCATGCTAAGCTACAAGAAATATGTAAATAATATTTTGAAATTGTAAACATCCAAACATTACATAGTAGCACAGAAAGACGGAACAGAGACTGCTTCAAACAAACGCGAGAATCGATTGCACTACTACAAGTACGCGGGGCATGTGTGTGTGACTCTGGCCGCTTGTCGCGTACGCAGCGATTCTGGAAAAAACCGGTTTGCGCTTGCACAGGCAGAGGACAGTCTCAGGGTTGTTACGACGCACGTTGTTTGTTTTATTAGTTGCAACTTGCAAGTTTGAATATTTTAATATAAAACGTAATATTTCATTGTCAAAAATGGTTGTTTATTGTACTGTGTGTATGAATAACACTAGAAAAACTAAAAAATATATCATACTTCAACTATCCCAGGGAGTACAATAGGTGAGTAAATATTTTGATTATTACTTTTTCAAGTAAGTACCTACTTGCGTTTATTTTATTAGGTCCTTTTTTAATAAGAAGAGAATTGTACACGGTGTGTTTTTACCTTTCATTATTATTACAAGTTTAGCATTTGTAAGTATGTATGTAATGATGTGTAATTATAAAACTAATGTGTGTAATTATAAAACTATTTAACAAATGTTTTGTTTAATTTGTCTTAACCTATTGTGACAACCCTACCAAAATAGGTAACAATTTTGCACGTTCTTAAGAAGCTTAGTCTCTGTTCCGTCTTTCTACTCATGTGATAGTAGGCATTAAATCCCGCCAATCCCATTGGTTGCAAGAACGCGGGAAATCGTTGACTTTTCCTCTCTGATGTCATTTTTCGCGGGAACGCCACGCCCTTGCCAAATATTGTGTTCCCATTGGATCAGATATCAAATGTCAAATGTTACGACTGACATTAGGTATTGTAAAACGTAGGTAAGAAAAATATAAAAGCATGATTATCGCGTAAAATATATTATCTATGGTAAAATAGTTAAATTTAAAAGTGATTTAAAATAATAACGGAATGAAATTTTTGAGTCCACATTCAATAAAGTACATAACACATAAAACTTTGAATAAGTATAGTATGTTTAAATAAGAAAGTAGATGAATGATAGGTACATAAAGGGGATTGAGATAATAAAAGCTTCATTACAATAATATAATAATAGTTACCTACGCGAAGATTTTTATTACTCGTTGGTCAGTGGTCACGCTACTGTATAATTTGTGTTCTTTTGCATCTACAGAGTATTTTAAGTATAGGTACGAATTTCAGTGACTATCTTAGTTATCTTTCAATATTTTATCTAAAGTTGTGTCAATTATTTTTAGTCTATAATAAAATTACAAACTACAGAACAGCCAGAAAAAGAACACTGTTCCAGCCATCCATTTAAACTTCCCAATTATCAGAATAAATTAAACAACACAATTAAATAACGGAACGCAATCGCAATCGGAAAACCGTTCCCGTAAAATCGACGTCATTATTCTAAATGGCGGGACGCAACAGCGTAATGCCACAAATTAAAGCTTAAAACGGGCGTTTAACAGCTGACCCATACCCCCCTGGGCCCCAAAGCAACGGGGCGGGGCGGCCACGCCTCAGACCGTCAAACGAGCGGAGTGAACGCACGTCAAAAGTGTGACGGCAGCCGCGGCGGGCGCGCGAAACGCTGTCAGGCCGAACGTCAGAAGTAACCGCGTAATTCGAAATTATTTGTCTATGGTCTACCTATGTTTTTTTTCGAATTGGACTGGGGCTCATTGATTTGTAGACACGGCGTATTTAATTCTGATTATTGTGTAAAATAAGTAGTAAATAATTATAGAAATTTTTAATTGATATTATTAATAATAAGCTCGTTGTTTAACTGAACTAATAGAATTTTAATTACTGCTTAATTAATTTAAATATTAATACATTTGAATTATAAAGACTGTGATGTGTTGTTAGTAGGTAAAACAATAAATAGATAAACTTTTGAGTGATAATTTTGTGATTATTAAAATGGAAGTCGCTCAAACACCGTTACAATTAACGCAGGACCATCAGGATGGAAGGATTACAAGTCAGTACATTTATTTATTTGTTTGAAATAATTGTAGACACTTTATTATTGAATTGAATTATATTGTATCTATGCTTAATTTTTATTGAACCTTTTATATTTTTTCATTTCTTCCAATAATAATAATGCCTAAACCACTCTCTGGGTTGCTAACGTGTACCTAGTGAACATTTTAAACATTTTATTTTTATGCATATTAAGTGGTTTTATCTTTGCGTATAACATAATAGTAGGTATGCTAGGTTAAGTTTTATGTACCTATAACCTATATAAGTAATAAGATTCCAAGCATTTATGATTAGTGTAGGTAAGTGTAGGTCCAACGAATCGATAGAAATTAGAATAAGGCTGCAGTAAAATGCTATTTTTGTAGTAAGTATTTTCCCATATGAGAATACTATGGTATTCTCATATGGGAAATATACAAGCTATGGCTTGTGGTACCTATAGGTACTGCTAAGAATAAGTTATACAGTTTATTCATATGATCAATTCAAAGCAGTTATTTTTATTAGAAACTAAGATAAACTATACAGTCTATTAGACTACAAGCCCGCATAGGAAAAAAATATGGGTCAAATGAACCAC
>CAJQZM010024636.1:3179-24165 GCA_907164665.1 Colias nastes | reverse complement strand
GTCGCGACTGTCCGTTGAATTTTTTATACCTAATGTTGCTTTTTCAGGATAACTGTATTTATTTACGTGGCTGGCCAATTGATTTTTTGTTACCCTTGTTTGTTTTGATATAAATGATAACGGATTTTAATATTTTTATGTATGTAATGTTTCTGAATGTGGGATATGGAAATAAGGATTAAAATTTGAAGCTTTAAAGCAAGTAGCAAAAAAATTTACACTATTTTTCAGTACATAATTATAATCATTTAAATTTTAAATATAAATAATACAATTAATTAGTTATGAACAATGTAAAATTGTAAGTTGGTTCCTACTAAAACGTAGTGATTTAAATTCTCTTTGGTTCCTACATTTTAATTTTTAACACTATTACCTCGCCGTCAAAAACTTTTATATTCATCTGTTATTACTTATTATGTATTTGTTTTTTGTACGGGGTTTCAATTTTTCTTGACTCGTAAGTCGACCCGCCTCCCCGCAAAAGAGGCCCAAGAAGATGGTTAGGTTAGATTCCTCGACCTACTGGCATTCGTAAATCCCAGTGGACCGAGCCGGCAAACGCACAAAATCTTGGTCCAGTTTTATTATGAAGGGGAGTGTAAAACATTTCACAAGCGGCATTTAAATGTTTAAATACTGAGACAGCGACATCTAGTGATACGTTATACCAATAGGTTTTTTTTTATTATAGAACCAAAAGCTTCATAAAGCTACCAAAAGCTTGCTCATTACCTAATGAGCCAACTTTTGGTATCGATATAATTTTACTTAATAATGATATTCATTTTTGTAGTGACTACAGTTCTAAAATTATAAATATTTTATAGTAAGTATGTATGTATGTATGTATTACAATATTTTTTTCTATTCTTTAAAAAATCTCATTTAAGTATAAAGAATTTGAATGCTGTAGAACTAAATATCAAATTGAATGACATTTTTCAAAAATTGTTTAGTTTGGTCATATCATATTGGGTCATATTTTGCTTAATCCTGCCATTTGAGATTGGCAAAACAGGTAAAACTTATTACTTTGGACATGCGTGCATTATTTAAAAGATAAAACACATTTATTATTATCATTTTGCAATATTTCTATGAAATAAAATCCCATAAACCCATACATTGCTGTCATGTTTGTGCAGATCGAGGTCTTTAAACTTTAAAGCGTAAGGATAAGCTCCACTTCCTTTATACTTTTTGTTGGCAATCGAAGGGAAGACGGGATTGCACTGGATGTGGCCTGTGGTTTAGTGTCATAATACCGTAACATAATAGCGTCGGACAATCTCGACGAAGCAGTGTACTTATTTATAAATTGTACGGCTTCTTTCCCGGATACCTTAGCTTCGTAAAAACCATAATTTGTAACTCTTCTGTTCATCCGTTAGTTTTTTTGCAACTATTTTTATATGAAAAGGGAAAATAAAGTTACATTAACACAGTCTGTACAATTTATTCAAGTATCCGGTGTCCCAATTAGCGGCTAGCAGTCTATGAATGTCTGGATAAAAATATTACAAGTCGCGTGGGTACCTATCACCCATGTACACAAATAACAAAGGGTAATTTGTTTAAATGAACTCTGTGAACAATATTCTTTTAAATTATTTTATATGAAACAGCGATACATTACACTGAGCTTTTCTCAGTGGAAACCGATTGATAGTCATTTATCAAATTACCATAGCAAACACCATAGGTTCTCGACACTTTAAGCAAGTCACCGTCTGCTACATTTTACTAATTTAATTATAAGAGAAAGCAACGGTTATTAATTAATAGATTTGTTCAATCAAAATCGATATCACCGCGATCTAAAATCTTAGTAACTTTAGTATTACTGTATACGTAGTATATTATTATTAGTCTGTGGTATTACCTACTCGCATATTTTTAAATTTTCGTAACTCTAGCATACCTATAACCTAGCGAATACCATTCCATCACTTTCACTATAGTCTTTAATTAATAAATAATCCAAACGCCTCACATACCATAAAATATACGTATAAAAATTAAATGCAAAGGTTTAAGCGCCAAAATTCTATCTGCGAGTCCCCAGTTAGTTAATTCAAAGTACCTAACGAGAAGAATTTGCACATTGGTTAATTTCACTTCATCGTGCCGTTCGTAAGATAAGTGCTATCAAGGGATGCTACACGATACGCGAAACTAAGCTTAAAATTACTCCAGAACGCGAGTTCCAGAATTGAATATACATTTTTTTAAATTTTTTCTAGTCATATGAACAGAAAGCTCAACATGAAGCTTTGCTGGCTTGTAAAATAAATAACGTAAAGAATTTTCATGGAAGATAAATTTTGTTTATCTTTTTCTATCCTCGTTCTGCGTTCAATTATATTTATTTTAAGTTTACACAGTTTCATAAATCAGAGTCTCTTGACATACCAAATAATAATAATGTCTAATGAGACACAGGAAAAATTGATCCCTCATAAAAACATCTCTCTACATGTTTATGTTAATTTAACGGTCTATTGGGTTTTATAAATATAAGTAATAAATATTCGTATTCATCAAACCCTCTACAATCAAGGTTCTATTGTGAATATTACGATAAATAAACATTGCGGTCCTTACTCTCCTTTATATATCTTTTTTACCTTTAGGATATACATACAATTTTCTTCCTAATTCTGAATATAAGGTCATTTATAAAAATCATAACTGTATTTAGACTTTAGTATAATATGTTTATCTTAACGCTCATAACGAGTAACTAAACATATTTTCTCTCATCTCTCAATAACTATAAATTCGAATAATTAGAACTTCAGAACATTAGGGTCTTATAAGTGTTTAAATAATATCTAATATTTAGCGGAAAATAATTATTTTAATTATTATAAGTATTTTCTATACCATTAATTACCAACATTTTATAGGTCAAAGGTTACTTTAGCGCTACTCTGGATATACTTATTTTTTAAGTCAACAGCACAGCGATAAAGTACATATAACAAACAACTGTAGGTCTAAAACTGTACCTAATAGTTGTTTTTAATACTAATAATTTTAGTACATGACAAGTGACTGGTAGAGACATAAAAATTCTATAATATGATATGATCCGCAAAGCACACAGTTTGCGTATTCCTCTACCGGCTTTTCGACCAAAGCAAATATAGCTCCACACCCTCCCTCTTCCTATTTGCACTGATAAAACTGAAATATCCCCTTCGCGTATGTAGTTGTACCCTAAGCTAAGAATCAAAGCTAGAAATTAGGCATGATATTATTTACTGCATTCGAATGTGCATTTTCGTATAAGCATTTATTCTTGTTTTCCTTAAATAAATGTTGTAATATATTGGTACCATCAAAATAATAATTAATCCTGTCTCTAAGTACCTACATATTACCGTGCTTGAGGCTTCACAAAAATAATTCATTATCTGAGGGTAAATTATGAATGCAATAACATGCAAATAGCAGCTTCAACAAATTTTGACAACGATTTCCACTATGACTAATTATATTTTACCACCAAAGTTCCTTATTTCATGAAATTCCTATAAATATGCACTAGAAATGTTCGAGATGTCTCGTAGCTCGATTGTTATTTTAATAAATGCTAAGTTCGTTTACAATATTTCCCTGTAACATACTATTTAGGTCACTAAGTTTTGTAATGAGAAGATCATTATTTATGCAAAAGTCGCATACTCATACATATCATAATTATTCACCTACTGATAGCCTATGACAGTTTAATTTATTAAATGCTGGTAAATATATATTAAGTGCATATTCAAGTTATAATTAAAAAAAAAATATTACATTAGTACTTATTAACCCATCTGTTATTTTTTCGGTTAACGATACAGTTTAAATAAAAGTACTTTCCCTAATTCTTTTAAATAGCTCTTAACCTTTAGATATTATATTTCTATATTATTTATAATTTTGTACAATATTATTATTAATCAAAATCAATCTTAATAGGTAATTTATATTCAAATTAAAAACGACTGACAAGAGAAAATCTGACGCAAATGAAATCAATTACATTACATAAAATGCAATTATAATGTAATCGCAATATTGAACTACAAGTGCTTGTTTCTAGTACAAATCTTAAATTATATCATTAAAATGAGAAACATTAATTATGACATATAACAAGAGATACAAACAATTGTAAAAATTGCGTCAACAAGCAGTATATTTCGCATCATGCCTCTCCGCCTTCCACAAAACTAATTAAAACTTTCAGACATCATTCAACTTTCATAAACAAATCCCAGGTAAAAAATCGCTAACTCCCTAGTTCTCAAAGGGAATATTTATGAGGTAAAACTTAGTATTGTTCTTTTAATAAGTTAATAAAATAGGTGGTATATTTTTCGATGGTTATTTATATCATTGTACGATAAAAATGAAGTTGTATTATACAATTATTATTATAAGATATCTATGCATCCATAACAACTAAAGTATTAGCACATTGAGCTATTATTACTACGTATAGAGGAGACACCACGAAGAAAATCTGTGCGCCAAGCGCGGCGGCGCGGGGCGGCTAGTGAGTCATAGAATATGCGATGTCATCGACTCACCGCCATAGAGGCGAAAATTCCTAAATATTCTGCCTATTACCAATTAAGAACAATCAATGTAACAAAAAAATATATAATTAATCTAATAAATAAATTATTAATAAACTTATCAATTAAAAACTTTTCAATTAAAACCAATCAATGTAACAAAAAAAATTGATACGTAGGTATGTAATTTATTTTCATATTTTCATGTTTTAACCTTTTTTCAAATAATATCCACAGTACAATATTTTCTAAATGTGTAAAATTATTATTTTCCACAATAAAAATTTACGTCATGTAATATTACTATCTAAACATCTTTCATACCAAATGCCATTTCTTAAATTTTGAGTCTATGACAAATGACGCAAAATGGCGCCCGCCAAAAATTTTTTCGAACCAAGTTTTAAAAATGCTTATCTAGTTAATTACCGATGAAAAGTTATTTCTTTGCACTTTGCCGCATTACTTGAATTATTAGCGCAATATCGTAACACACTCGAGGGCATATTTGATGAGTTTCATAGTTTTTTGCTATAAAACAAACAAGACATGAACGCGACCATCGCGCTAAAGCGACTGAGTGCAGTTAGGCCATATGGCCTATGTTGAGCGGAACATAAGTGATGTAGGCGGTGTCGTCTCCATATTATGTATATCTCAATGTATTAGCACAGATAATATAATACTTTACTTGATTGATACTTGATATATAATTTATTATTAGACATAAATTACTGAAAGTTAAAAATAAAAATCTTCTAAATTTCGTGTCTTGCAGAAAAGCAAAAGACTAAACAGCGAATTTCGTATCGTGGATCGTGCCTTTCATGATATGCACGACGTTTATAAATAGCTTCGTGGTAAGAAGACAAGCCTTGACGCTTTTACCTTGCACCTCTACTACCCTTACAACATTAACTAGAAAATTTTGAAAAATTTTTACTCTGAGAAATGGGATCTTGATTATTTAATTTCGTTTTATTGTATTTTGAAATTGTTTGTATGGACATAAAATAAAATGACCTACTTTATCTTCTTCGCATTTCTCTTTATATTTCCTTCACAACAAACAACCTATCAAATCGTAACATCAAATTCGTAAAACTAGTTAAAATACATCGTGTGTTTAATTCTAGCTTAATCAACTAAAATATAAAAGTAGCACGTCATATTTTTCAGCGGGCAGTCTATTGAATTGTTCATTTTAGCCGTTTGACGCGAGTGCGGCTTCGGACCACGGTACACGCCGGCTGCCGATAATTAAAACCGGTCAAGTTGATTACAAGCTTGTGTTTTAACCCCTTTAAAGTGTTTAAATTAACAGGCAAAAATATGGATTATACGAGTACACGCTCCAATTTTTATAACTTATTTACTTTTATGTATTGCAAAGTCTGGTGGGTTAAATATTTTTTAATAACATATGTATTTGTAGTTGTTATGAAAACGTCAGTCCATCGTACAAAATTAATCATGCATAGTAAAATTATAAAAAGATAAATTAAAATTCCATTAACTTTTTCAGTGTATTTTAAAACTATTTTACTTTTTGTCGTCTGTGAAAATGATTGCTCTATCTTTGTTTTAACGTCGCGCAGTTGAGCACTCGAACAAAAACTTCTACAGATCAAGAAAAGACTTGAAATAAAAAATAAAAAGTTTATAGCAATATCCCACTGGCGATACTAGAGCTCTTAAGTTTTCTTTATTTCTTCTTAGTCGCCAGTTTGAAGTGTTTCTAGATAAATCTAATTTTACCTGGAGCTCGGCGCGGTATCGCAAATTAATACAGGATATATCAAGTTCGAGCTTAACGGTGAACGCCTTCGCCGGAAATTGCAAGCTTCTGTTGAGTTTCACTGAATTATCCTGCTCCTATTTGTAAATGCGCTATCTATACATATACAAATTTACGAATGTTTATAAAGTAAAGCAATTAAAATGAATCTCTATCTTTCAAACATCGTTTATTATTCCTTGAATATCATAGATATGTCAGGTGGTTGCCGTGTGTTTGATAAAGTGCTCCTTATTGAAAAATATCTCCTTCAAAATATAATAAAGTGCGTCATTAACATGTACTTGAAATTCAGCGACAGCTGTGTCTGTCGGCTTCAGCTAGAGATTGATTGGTGACGCGCCACAGCGAGCCGCCCCCGTCATATCTTATCTAGCTACGGCTTTGACACGCTACTCCACCACACGACTGTGTGGCTAGTGTGAGTTTTCATCGAGTACGAAACGTTACTATCGCGTCTGCGTCACAGCGAAATTTGTATGGGGAATCAAAGCTTCCCCATACGTCCGCTAGGGGCGCTGTTCGGTTTCCCATACTAATTCGGCTGTGACGCAGACGCGATAGTAACGTTTCGTACTCGATCAAACTCACACTAGGGGTACTGATATTAACTCATACAGCAATAATTTACATTTATGGTCTAAACAGCCAACATGGTTAATATAAATCAGACTTCTAGTAGCTAAATTATGCATACGAGTATCGGGATAACGTTTGCTACTGTATATTTAGATAATTACACGCAAATATTGGTACTATTTATAACTACGTATAAAACTAAATAAATGATAAGCATTTGTCATATTTACCATACACCCACAATATAACTAACGACCTCTATTATGCAATATGGAAATTGAGAACATATAAAATGTAAAATAATATGTGCCTATTTTAAAAATATGCATGTAATGGGACATATATTTACGAAATAAAGCCAAGCCTTTTTTTAAACCAGGCCCTTTCAAGGACGTTGCATTGACAGATTGTTTCTCAATTTTTTTTCAAGGTGTTATAAGGGCACAGTTTGCATTGCATTTTTCCCTTTTAGAAGGTAACCTTATGATTCCTCTTTCCTTGAAAAGCAACCATAAAAATAAACATCTATTAAAACTGTTTTGAAATTCTCAATACAAATTGTCATTAAATATTGTTTTCTTCCTTTACTCCCTGATAAGCTTCTGTAGCTAATAACAGGAA
The DNA here is from genome assembly GCA_907164665.1 of Colias nastes. NCBI lineage: Eukaryota > Metazoa > Arthropoda > Insecta > Lepidoptera > Pieridae > Colias > Colias nastes. Next base: position 16,593 of record CAJQZM010024636.1, on the reverse strand, counting down.
ACATAACACGTACCTATAATTAACTTTCTTTGCACTTACAAATGGAAACGTTTTATTCCACTTATTTCTAATTCATATAAAAGCAATAAATATACAATTATAAAAGCAATGAAATTGCGCTGTAAAAATTTCAAACATTTTTCATTTGTCGTGCGTTCGTAGGTAGGTACTATCTCTTGGGATCCTTTGTGCTTCTACACTTAATCAAATAAATTGTCTCGTGGAACGAAGATAGGTTTATAATCGGATATTTGCGGAATGTGTTGAAAAACGTCGGTTGGTAAAGTGTATCGGCACGCGGCAGTCACGTCAATCCGTGAAACACGCCGACAAGTGCACAATCATCTGTTTCAACAAACCTATTTAGCGAATACTGTTCCACATGAATTCCGTGAAAATTGTCTCTATAATAGCTTATAGCAAACTAATATTACCATTTCTTGGGTAATCTTAATCTTCTTACCCTAAATATTAGTTAAATGCCATTTTAATCAAAGAACCCTAAATTGTGTTTGTGTATATTCTAGGATTGCTGCATTATTGCTAATATATTTTTCGGTTCCTATGAGAAAATGTATCATTGCATTATAAGTACCTATATACCTAATAAGATAAACGAAAAAAAATTCAGACAAAAGTAAAGCTAATCGACCAGACTATTACGAGAGCAGAATATTGTTTTACATTTAAAATTATTAAGTAGTTGTAAGTTTAGTTAACATGGTTTCATAGATTTAGATTTTAGAAAGCGTAGCATAAAAGCCTTATATCAAATCCTTCACAAAAACGTGTGTTTAATTTCTTAAAGAATGTCAGACACTTGATCAAAGGGGCTTTATCCAGAATTCAATAAAGGAAGGAAGGTTTGTCTCGAATACCAGCAAAGCTCTTAGAATATGAGGAAATCATTTGAATTGCTTTTAAATATAGAAAATTTTAGGTATTCCAATATTTTATAACAATAGAACTTAGAAGTTATGTTTTCGTGGACCGTTTATAAAACAATATAATTGTTTTTTTTTTAACTTTTCTAGGTATAGATATAAATAAAATACATTTAGATATAAATAAAACAAAGAATAGGCAAAATATAAGGCAAGAAAGAAATCTTCCAAAAAAACTACGAAAAATACAAGGTGTATAATTTTGAAAATTTCTACCTATAGAATTCGTGAAGGCAAGGAAACGGTATTGAATGCATTTTGCGTTAGTAACGCGCTTGACTTTGCTCCGCCAATCACTCAAGTATTTAATTAAATATTTACATGCAAGCGTACCTATAGGAAGAGGGTGAATACACAAATGTTTGTTTGATATACTCTATATACTGTGTACATATTTTCGGCGCGTGCAATAATAATGTTCATCTTCCATATGGGCGTAAACTAGGTACGGAAGCGGAATGTAAATCATTTTTTTTATATTTACTTTTCCTTTAAATTGGTTTGTAATTATTATTATTTCATATTTATTTTGCATATGTAAAAAATATACAGTTTAATGTTCTAAAGCTTTCTAAGTAAATTAATTTTTTTACGTAAGTTAGAATCCAGAGATAGTTAGTCTCTATTATTACTTAATTATTATTTTAAAAATACAACTTTGACGTTGATCTTATTTATTTATTTATTTAACTCTTTAATAGTTGTACAGATAGGTAACCTTAGAACTACTTATAGATAGAACAGAGTACAACTATTTTGGCGGCCTTATCACTTAATAGTGATCTCTTCCAGGCTTATTTAGATAGATTTATAAAAACTTATTTCTTTCAAAAATGTAATTTGCGCTTCCTTTATAATCCCGTGAATCCATTTGCAGGAAAAAAGAACCTAGTGCTCTGATTGTGCACCTACGAGCATCATTGAATTGAACGTAGATTTTCCTGCTGGTTCAGTAATTGACGATGAAAGCGTTGCAATCAAATATCATTGAATTAGTGATACAACGTTCTTTTGAAGCGAAGTGCGGTAGTCTAAAAGAAGTAATCCGCTTTGGCGACAGCCACAACTTTATCGATAGCTCTTCTGAATTCTCAACTTTAAACTTGCACGCCGTGTCCCGACTAAAGAGTAATAGGATCCATATTGAACCAACTTACAGAGTTACAAAGTTCGCAATTTTTTCCGGAATATAAAATACGTTACATACATGCAACATTTTTATTTCCATCCTTCGTATTTATATTCGATTTCTTTACTCTCATGTCATAAACATTTTAGTAGTATGAATGTAATAAGATGCGAGTCTTTCTGATTCTGACGTTACTCTTGTTGGACGTTTTTTAATCAACTAATAATATTCAATGATTTGAAATTTGTTATTTACCTATGTTGTATGTTATTTCATATTAATTCTTCTGACCTTATTCTGGCAATCTTTCTAATAAATATCGGCTTAGAAAAAATCTCATCAGAAGCCCAAAAACTTCCGTTGCACGCTCCCTTGACAACATTTCATTTTTTATAAGGCCATGAAAGAAAAAAACTGTTTCTTTATTTTGCTCTTGCGATTACAGAAAACAATTTATTAAATTTTTTCATCGTATATTTTAAGAGAAATTAAATAAAAACGAAAAATGTGATGATGACGTCATACATACGGAGGAATAAAAATGCGCCCTAGCCTAATTAAAAAAAAAGTAAAAAAAAAAAACTATCACTGACATTTACAGGGTATGGCATGTGTCAAATTTCATATTAATGTCATTTTTGTGAATTATTCATGTCAACAAACTTTTAAATCGTGTTATTGTGTTTTGGTTTTCTAATTTAATCTCATTAGCGTGATGTTTGTTTGATTAGAGTTGGACCAATTTATTTATATTAAACAAATAGTGCCTATAGTGTTCATAATTTTCTTGAAATAAAAGACTTTGTTTACTTACTAAAAGTTGTATTTATTTAACACTTTCCAACGTTTTTGGGATAGTATATTTGTTTCCCAGAAATTTTCAGCACCCCTTATCAAATCCTACATAAAGTCATCATCATCAGTAGGTACTTGTGAATAAGTTTCTGTTGTTCAAAATTTGGATCAGCAAATAACAATTAACAATATTTACAAAGCTTGACGAATCAAAGTGACAAATGTGCCAAAATGTCAACTGTCAAGATTTTTTTTTAATTTAAACTTGGTATGTGGCAAAGGAAAAAATGTATTCCTCCGTATGTATGACGTCATTTGGCGCTTACGACATTTAGGAATGAGATGATTTTAAAACTCAAAAAGATGAATGAAAACTTTAATATTTAGAAAAAGCAAAAAATACATGTATCTTAATTTTTGATCTAGTTTTCATTAAAATAAAAAAATAAGTAGCTTAAAATTTTGAAATGTTGTCAATTCAGTTCATTCATGCATAGATAGGCTTTTATAAAAAAAAATCAACGATCGGAAACATTACGGATACAAATATATTTGAAGATAGATATTTAGTTATTAATTTTTTGGTCAAATGTTGAAAGGACATGACGATGATACTTTATAAGTATACATATATATATATATCAAAGCGAAATACATACACGCATAATATTTTTGTGAATTTATTTAAAGAACAATATTCTCCAAATAATTTTCCAAATAATTACACATTTGAATGATTTGAATGTTGATAAAAATATTTAAAATTTAATTCTTACATTAATTAATAATATTAATATATGTAATAGTTTCTTTTATTTTTAACTTTTTGCTAATTACTCGGTGTGCTTGTCATCAGCGAGATACAAATAAGTGTTAAAAATGGATGGATAATTTCTTCTTTTAAGCTTTGAAAATGTCTTATTGTTGAAAATAATAAGCACCGTTATTATACCAGCGTATTAATTAACAATATTGTCTCAATGGCCTTATTTTTCTTAACTTTTAATTAAATATATTTTAACACTGTCAGTATTCTTGTACAATTACTATACGCTTAAACAATATTATCATTGTACCTACATAAATTTAAATTTATTGAATATTTAATGGTCTAAAAATAGCTTTTTATATTTTCTACTAGCGGCCCGCCCCGGCTTCGCCCGTGGTACATATGAAAAATAGATGTTGGCCGATTCTCAGACTTACCCGATATGCACAGAAAATTTCATGAGAATCGGTCAAGCCGTTTCGGAGGAGTATGCAGACTAACATTGTGACACGAGAATTTTATATATAAGATGTAGACGACCGCAAAACGGTTTGCCTGAAAGCATGAGCGTCACAAGTAAAGTCGGTGAAGGACAGAGCACTATGACGTTAAATAACATTACGAACACCATTAACATAATCACAATACGAATATGAATAGTTTCATGTTAAATAAAGGTTAAAAATCTAGACAATAGGATTTTGTCTTTGCTTAATACAAACAGTTGAGCTTTTTTTTAAAAAAATACGGAATAACAAATCTTTCGATTTGCGCTGTAGAGTCAATGTGATTTCATTTATATTTTATCAAAGGATCAATTCTCACATTGTACTTATTTGCATTCCATGTGGCGTGAATATGGTGGATTTTATTATTTCATACTTTCAATACCTAGTACTATAATAAACATAATATCACGAAGTCTTTACTAAGCACATTATAACTCTATCTTTTTTAGTCCTAATTAACAATTTATTAATGACTATTGTATATAAATTGAATATCTTAAATTGAAAAGTCAAGACTCATATTCATTCATTTTAACGTAAAAACAAAGGGTGGTTTTGATTTTCCGTTATATCTAGGGGCTTTTGAAACTCGTTGTCACCAATTGATAGAAGGAACAAATATTTCCAGAGAGGAAACGTCTTGGAGCGGGCGGTCTCTATTTCTTTTTTATAACGTTGAACAAATTGCGGATAAGATTTTTATTCATAATTTTATGTTTTCATAAGTAGATAGGTAATAAAATTGCTACAATGATAAAATATTTAAGATAATATAAGCTATTAAATCTGATATAGGTAAGTCGTTTCGAAATTAGCACAGTACCTAACTCTTAGCCGACGTGGACGGACAATTTTAAAGTTAAACGAATAGTAATTCTCACAAATCATTTAAATAATCATTGAAGAATGCAAAATAAAGCAACTGCATCAATTAAATTAAATTTCATTATTCGTGTGACACAGTCATATGAACCTGCACATATATTCGATCTCTACGAGAAATACGTAATTGAAAGGTAATTATTTAGCATATTTTTATAAGATAGTAGCCCTAAATCCTGGCAGCGTGGTAGAGGTCGAGTCGCAGGCCGCAGCCGAGCAGGGCTATCAGCACGTGAGCCTAGCACCGGGGACCATTCATGTGGGGCGGCGGCCTGCGCGCGCACCGATCAATACGGCAGCAACGGGCGGGCAGTGCCCGGCCCGCCGCGCGACCTCTCGCACGCGCCACGCCGCGACTCGAGCCCATGACCGCCCTCCACAGATGACGGAGCCCGCCCGCACCATACGACATCGCCAAACTCACCCCTTACTCAGCACGCTCCGACTTGCCGCGCTCCCCATAGCGCGATCACACACTGTGACGATAAGGTAGGAAATCGATAATACCCGCGCCGGGCTGTTGACCGCTGCCCGTCGAGGAACCCCTGGTATCAACCTCAGTAGCATGCTCGTTTTACGAAAAATTGCAAGATGAAGCTTCGAAGCTACATTAATTTAATATAGTAGACAAATTAACAACCAACATGGTCATATTCCACCATCGTCATATCTATCTAATGTCGCAGGAATCCCCGGGGAAAGCTTTTCGGTGTGGCCGAAATTGTATATTGTAAAAGGTGAATATAGATTTCGTTTATGTGAATATATTTAAGCATTTCTCATTGATTTAGAAATATTAGCTTACAAATTGCAAGTCGAATTAATCGTTCTGGAATCTTTTTGATAAATAAATATTCCGAATATTTATTAATTGTTTTACATTCAAGTTTCGGATGTGCCTAGAACACACAATAGATGCTCGGATTTAATAATATTTTACAACTATTCTATACAAAATTTTGAATGACAAATTTAAAAAACAAAACATTTTCTCAATCATAAAAAATATCGTACCTACTATTACTGTATGCTCACAGTTTACTAAGCTTCATTTAATATTATATCCTAAAGCAAATGGTTTACAGCAAGAGGAGCTGTTAAAATGATGCAGTGCAATTATTCTGATGGTAACGAATACAGTCCAAGGACGTGCTACACAAAGGCTACAATACCACGTAGAAACACTATTATGACTTATATACAGATTTGTTTCAGCTGTCCTAAAGATATTGTAGAGTTAACTCTACAATAATTAACGTTTAATCGTAAATTTAATTTACTAATGCGTCGAATGTTAAAGTATTGCAAATATATCATGCTCGTATGCTTTCGTATGATTGTTATTTATTATTTATATTATAAAATGATAGAAAGTTAAAAGACATGTCACTCCCGATTAAACTTATCGTAAATATTTATGCATTCCTAGTATTGCGCTTCAGTTAAACATAATTTCCTGTAGGTGGCTCTACGAAACAATTTGAATTGACAATTATTGAAACCATAACATACAATCAGTATATTTTACAAACTGATAAGAATCCATTGTAGGAACCTCATAAATCATACCTAATGCATTTTGGAAAGCAATTACTGTCGCAGAAATCAATGTGGCTAAATATAAGTATACCTACTGTGTATTTCCTCAATCAGTCACCAATGTATTTAACTAGCGTATGCACGAACAATATTTTCATAAATTCAATTTTTCTACAATATTACGTTAATCCAAAACATACCATCTCATCATCATCACTATCAGCCTTTGTTTGTCCACTGCTGGACGAAGGCCTCAAATGTACCAAATAGTACTTAATACTTATACTATCTAAAACAGTTCAATAAATAACCACAATTTTGAATTTACAATCATCTTTTTAAAATTAGTAATGATAAATGTGCCCCGTCAAAAAAATCCTTAATCGAACAATTCTGTTACCCAAATTAAAATGTTACATTCAATTAGGTATCTCGTTTAAAAACAATAATATTTTTAGTTTTTATAGCATTCAAACTATCATTATAAATTTTTCTAATCTTTAAAACTTTATAGTGTTATATATATATTATTTTTAAATAGAAGTGTTTGTTGTAGGTGATGCACCGAGGATGAGTCGCCGCGCGCGGCCGTGACATGGGAGCGCAGGCATGGGCTGGCGCGCCGAGCAAACGCCGCACATCGCCGCCGGCCTGCTCCTTCTGCTGCTAGTTTACCTGCCGGGTTAGATTCTTTTTCATACTTTTTTTTATTTTTTTATTCCACACATCAAAATTCTAACAAAAACAGGACATAAGATGCAAAGGGCGGCTTTATGCTCAATAGCAATTTCATCCAAACAACCAGTGCCAGGCAGAAAGTGTTAGGCAAAATTTTATTGAAAATTAATTACGCAGCAGTAACACTTTTGTAAAAATCACTAGCGGTGGGTACCCTTACTTACATCTTTTTAAAGTTATTTCTTAAGGCTATTGTCAAAAGACGTGCTACCTAAACCTTTTCATTTAAATATTCATTGCTTAATTACTCAATTGTATCTACGCATAAAATTTCAGTAGTATAGATACCTACTTTAGTTAACGTAAAGTAATTTACAATGTTCAATTACAATTCAACTTTGCAGCTTTATGGTTGAAACATAGGCGTCTGAAAATGTGATTAATTTTACATTAATCACATTTTCAAGCAACATCTCAATATTGTTCTAGTTTGTGAAGTTTACTAATTACAATTCGTGAAATTATCACATAGCAACATGTTTTACTTAAACGGGACAAAACAAATATAGAACCCCGAAAATGAATTATAATAATTGAAGAATTATTTAATGATCTTCAGTAAAAGTTTATCCTTTATTAACAAATTAACGAAATCTCATTTTAAGAAGTATTGCACGTTGATGATTGACTCTATTTAAATTTAGTCGAAGTACCTACTGTGTTCTTGCTATTAATGAATCTTCAAGAATGATAACTTTTTAGGAAACTCTACCCTACCCTTAAATTATTCGATACTAAAGTCAAAGGCAAAATGTTAACAAAATAGACAGAATTGAATTAATACTTCTTCAGGAAGTATCGATATTGGATATGGGTGAATAGGCATCTATATCCAATTTCCATTATAGGTATTAGCAGTACCTAAGGCATAACAATATAGACAATATGATCCCACACATCGAGGCTAGATTTCAATGTTAGCTCATAACAATGCTGTACCAAGGTAACTCTGATTAGTTCATGTGGGTGTATTATGTAGTAAATGCTCATAGATCAATAGGTAGCGATCTCAATAGTTTGAGATAGCTTTAGGTATGCGAAATTGGATTCTGACAAAAAGGCAATACATACACGGCATCGAATTATCAGATATCACCATCTGTTTTAATCAAATTAATTAAAATTTAGATAAAATAAAAACATGATATACTTTCCCTGTGATGATTATAAATGAAATGATGAGAACTGTAGCTTGAGGTAAATATTTTTGCTCTGTAGAGCAAACATAATTCAAAACCTTTCAGTCGTTTTGTTTTCCAATGATCAGCCTAAGCTAAATAAAAAAAAAACTCTTTTAAATTGTCTCCCCAAAGTTTTTATTACAATCGACACACAAATTACTTGCATTCATTTTTAAGTCAAACAATTTGTATAAATCACTATAAACGTATCGGTTTGTTATAGTTACTTGCCACCAAGACCACCAAGATGCTGTGCACATCACAGCGATCCTCGGCGAGAGCGTGGTGTTCAACTGCCAGGTGGATTTCCCCGAAGACATACCCGTGCCGTATGTGTTGCAGTGGGAGAAGAAGGTAGGCGAAACGGTACGACGGCCTACACTCCACTCTTACATTACAAAGCTCTCATCTATCGTGTGTGTTTCTGTTTAGTAAAGGTCGGCTCGTCTCCTCGACGCGCTGCGCAGACTGTAAAGTATAATCTCGCTTGTGTCCTCTGGGACACTTCGTATCGTCCCTTGCTAGTGGTAAAGCGGCGCCGCGGGCCGGGAGCTCGCCCGCGACCGCCCCGCGCGCGTCTTGTCGCGTGCATACAAATTTTAGCATTCGCGACAATCACCAAACCTTTGTATTGATAGCGAACAAATTAGCTTCTCCTATTATATATTTTTTTCGTCTGTGTGTGAATATGGTACTTTATCACTATATTTTACGATACATAAAAAATAATATGTTTCATATTGGAAATAATAAGGAGGGTAAATATGTTCCCATTCTTTACAAAGCCTGTAATAATATCTATAACATCTATAATTTGTAACTACATTCTTGCAAATAAATATAATTTGAATTTGAATAAATTAATTGATATTTTTTTTTCGAAATTACAAGCAAATGCTCAACTTTGTATGCACTTACTATGTGATGCCTCTTCAACGTATTGCCTACGTATTGTCGCGTTCGTCGCCCACCGACCGGACATATAACACCACAGTGACAAAGACCTTAGAAACGAGTCCGAGAGAGCAGCAGACCCCCGTTACATAACGAACATACACATACACAGTCACATGTTACAATTACTTTATTTACCAATTAATTGCAATATCTTTTTATTTTTGGGGTGCACCATTTCTATTGAGATAGTATGGGAAGCACGTAGCTTTTGCCTTAGCTGGACGGAAGCAAAACTTATGAAATTGTGACATAATTCACGCTTTACATTAGAACACCAGACAGCAACTTTTGGTATTTCTATATGTTAACGTTGTATTATGTTTCGAACTTGGTTTGTTTTCTGTTCGGCGAAAGTTTAATAAGGCTGACACGGGGCACGCGCACTCCCTCGCGCACTGGCGGTGGTTCTGTCTGTCTCTCTTCCTGTGGCTGTGGGCTGTACCCACGCTGTATCTGCCAGTCTAGTAATATAAATAGTATTTCCACTTCGCGAAGGCGGAAGGAATAGTTGTTCTGTGTGTAAATGCCAATAAGCTTCTCTTTAAAGCTGCTTTTATCCAATGAAACGCACTAAGATTCCGCAATGTTGACGCATAACAACTATAACACAACAACCACCCTCGTGAATTCGTATCTATACAATGTACTCTGAACGTATTTCTTAATCTAAACCGTATTGCATGTCATAACCGTTGATTTCATGTTATCTCATTTCGCATGAACATAACTCTGTATTTACACAAGCTTTTGTTCTAAGTACACATACGTTTCTGAAGCTTTTACGGGCTTTACGCGTGACAAGTATCAAATTATGAATGTTGTTTTTGTCATTGTTTAATGTACTATTATTTTATGACACTCGCATGCTTATCTTGGTAGTTTTTGTTGGTATTTAGTACTCAATACATCTTCCTAAGACAAGACATTGTAACAGCGTATTGTACATTATGTGGTCGTAGGTATATTGAATTGTGATAGATGTAGTAAGCGAGCAATTGTCGTCGAATCGTGTAGTTAGTAAGTTGTAACGGGAAGGTGTAGTCCGCGCCAGTGTAAATATGGTATTAACATGCTTTGACGTATATAGGGACAGGATATACCGATCTACATCTGGTACGAGAGCTATCCAACGCACAGCGGAGAGGGTTATGAGGGCAGAGTGTCGCGGGTTGCTCCAGACTCGCCGTACGGCGCGGCTAGCCTCAACCTCACTAATATACGAGAGTCAGATCAGGTAAACTTACATTTAATATACAGTTTCCAACGATATGAGTCTATCTGCCTATATTATAATTAATAAAATGACTTATTTTTATGAACATTAATATTAATTAAAGTTAATCTGACAATAATTATTCGGAACAAGACGGTTTGCCTAACCGGTTTTATTGATCGACAGACGCCTACACGTAATTTCGCAAAATTCGTAACGATATACGATGAAGAAAAACAAAAAGTTGTTGCGTTAGTTGTTTTAAAAATTAGATATCTACTTTCAAGAGTGTTTAATAAGCAACATTAAGGCAAGTTTCCTAATTCTAGTTACTCAATATATTATTCATCTCAGGGATGGTACGAGTGTAAGGTGGTGTTCCTCAATCGGTCACCGAATCAACACAAGAACGGCACGTGGTTCCACTTGGACGTGCACGCTCCACCTCGCTTCTCCATCACGCCGGAAGAGATTATATACGTTAATTTAGGTGAGCATTTAACATACTTATATAATATGATATAGGTCACGTTGCACAATCCAACACACATCCATATAAAATGTAATCACGGTCATATTTTGTGACACGTTTGATGTATCTGATTAGCATATATCATGTAATACAAACCTTGTAAATAAACTCAATAATTAAAAATCTTTCATTATCTATTCTGAATTAATTCAATATTGTCTACTTTAAAAAATCCTAGGAGATGCCATCATACTCAACTGCCAAGCAGAGGGCACACCAACGCCAGAGATTCTGTGGTACAAGGACGCGAATCCCGTGGAGCCATCTGGCACAGTGGGCATCTTCAACGATGGAACCGAACTGCGTATCAGCAACATACGGCACGAAGACATCGGCGACTATACGTGCATCGCGCGCAACGGGGAGGGCCAGGTGTCGCACACCGCTCGCGTCATCATCGCTGGTGGAGCTGTCATCACTGTATGTAGATAGAATTAAAAAAAAAACAAAACTGACGTCTTTTTCTAATCTTAAAACACTTCGTTTTCCATGAAATGTGAAGCCTACTTATAAACTGAAAATCATTAATTAACAATCTGGTACAAACATGTTATTTTCAATGCTCCCAATAAAATAAACTTTATTAAATAAAACTCTATGATAACAGATGCCACCAACAAACCAGACAAAGTTAGAGGGAGAGAAGGTCCAATTCTCGTGCGAAGCCAAGGCCCTACCTGGAAATGTTACGGTGAAATGGTTTCGCGAAGGCGCCCCGGTTGCTGAAGTGGCCGCTTTGGAGACACGGGTTACAATACGAAGAGATGGCGCTTTAGTTATCAACCCTGTAGCTGCTGATGATTCCGGTCAATATCTATGTGAAGTGTCGAATGGTATCGGAGACCCGCAGAGCGCTTCAGCTTATTTGAATGTAGAATGTAAGTATTCTTAATAAATGTAAAGTAACGTAATTTATTATGATTAAAAAAATATAACTATTTCTCTATCAATCCTACTATGATATCGTAACGGTGTAAGCTAATTTTTCAAATATATTTAAATCTAACACCAACTTAGCTGTATTATGCAATTGACACATTAGAATGAACAATACAATACGGAAACGCTAGATTGAATTTCAGAAATTGAATTTTCTGGCCATATAAGATTACAATACTCAATTGTTTTATAGATCCAGCAAAAGTGACATTTACACCGACGGTACAATACCTACCATTTCGCTTGGCTGGAGTAGTGCAGTGCTACATAAAGGCGAACCCACCCCTGCAGTACGTCACGTGGACGAAGGACAAAAGACTTCTAGAGCCATATCAGACGAAGGACATTGTGATCATGAACAACGGATCCCTGCTGTTCACTCGAGTCAATCAAAACCACCAGGGGAGATATACCTGCACACCTTACAATGCGCAAGGCACTCAGGGATCTTCAGGTAGAAATATTTTGCATTACATTCAATTCACTTGCTCTTTTTAAATATAATTAACAATACAGGTACAAATGAAATTTAGCCGTTAATTCTCACAATGACCAAAATTATTAATTGCTTCCACTATTTTTTTTCTATTCAATTTTTGTGTGTCTAAATCAAACATATATTTCAGGACCTATGGAGGTGCTAGTTAGAAAACCGCCAGTATTCACTGTAGAACCGGAGCCATTGTACCAAAGAAAGGTAAAATTATTAAAAATGATAATTACAATCAAAATAATTTGCGCAACTTTTTTTAAAATCTAAAACTTCAAAATATACTATGACTTCCGTATAAAGATTAGAATGCCCAAGCCATAAATTAAATTAAGCCGTAAGCTTAATCTTTGGGCTATTATAGCATAAATTACTTTCATTCACCAAAACCTCAAAAAAAAATCGAACCAATCATAAAGGCAGCACCAAGCACTTTACCTCTTCAACACACTGTCATTAGGTGGGTGAATTGGCAGCTCACTAATTATTGAAGTGAAACTTCTTTATCGGGGTTGGAAAAAAATTTAGTGTAACATTTTTTCGTTACGCGTGACATTTTTCCGTTACGCGCCATCTTTTTCTTATCCCTACCACGCGTGATTCGACGTATTTCTGTAAAGTTGCATATAGTAAATTATTTTTTGAAAAATAAGGTCATAAAGAAGTTTCACTTCTTACGTGTGTACACTAGTACACGCACACATTTTTATATACATTTATTGACTATAATTAAAGGTGGGGGAATCAGTAGAGATGCACTGCTCTGCGCAAGAAGCGGAGGGCACGCAGCGGCCGAG
>CAJQZM010024632.1:0-10952 GCA_907164665.1 Colias nastes | reverse complement strand
TATATATATATATATATATATATATATATATATATATATATATATATGTTCTTGGGTGGTTATTTATACATTATTTTATACTAAATAGGTATATAGTTTCAGTATACGTAACAGTCACTTTCACATATTTTGTAATGCTGTATCGGTATGAGAATCAGCAGATTGGTAACAAATGATGATTGGTTTATTTAGTAAAAAAATGAAACGATTGTTAGGTGTCTTCTAACAACCTCGTAACACTATTAAATTCCAAAAATAAATTGAAAAAAAAAAAGAAATGGTAATCTTCTAAGCAAAATCAGAAGTTACTAATTATTTAAATTTTTATTTAATCTACATAGCTAAAGAATACAAGACAAAGAAACTCATTATATTAACTTACCATTGGCATCATATCTATACTTTCTCAATAACGACTGCACGTTTGGATTGTGTATATTCGATAGAACAACTATGGAGCATGGCTGTGAATTAGAGTTCAATCAATCAATATAATTACCTAAGTAACTAGATATGTAGAATCACGATCAGAAGGTCAGGCTTTAATGCTTTAAATACATGACAATATTTGCATAGAACTCGTTTCTTTTAATGGCAATACGGTCATGGAAAGATTATAAGAACTGGGCCGACGTATATGTATGGTATTATCCGATTCTATAAAAAGTCTTCTTTATTTAAATTTAAATAAAGAAGACTGGGTATTTTTTACATATTTATTTATAAATATGTAAAAAACACCCAGTATGAAAGTACTTATGTTCTATATAGAAATGTTAAAATACCAAATATGAAACAGCAAATTGATGAAAGGTGGAAGGTTTAAGAATAATGTCTGATCAAAGTTTAGTTTATTCAGAAATGAGTAACAGAAGATATAATTAGACGGAATACCATTTGGATCAATCTGCTTGTTATTGTGAAATCGGCAAAGATTACAAGTACATACCAAATAGCACCGAGCACGATTACCTTTTTGACTTTTTCTTCAGCCTTTTTCTCTGTTTCGGGCTCGAAGTGGCTGTCTTGATCATCGTACTGTTTCAATGGTGATAATTTCTCTTGTGAATTCTCTTTATAAGCACCAACTGGGATCGAAAGTAGTTCTTCATCAATCATAGGCTCTTCCGTGACGTACCTGGCTAATATTATTCCCTGAAATTTACAATTTTTCATTGATGAATGTTCGTAGATACATTTTACACAACAATAAACAAATCGTTATAAATTCATAGGCTAACAGAGTTTGTTATTAAGGCAATTTGCGTGTGTCCAAACAAAACATTTCATTATCGCTTCGTTAAAAGAAAATTAAGCAGCCTACACGATAACGAAATTGAAGTGAGGATATTATTAAACGAATTAATTGAATGCCAGTTTATTGCTTATGTTATTTATACGGAGGTAAGAACCACTTACAATACCTAAACAAAGCAATTTCTGTATTCTAATGGAATAATTGTTTGTCGCTTTATTTTTGGATAAGAGAATTCTCTATCGTTAAGGTATTGACGTAAATATGGTGAAATTAAGTCTTTGTATTATTGGGTAACGTATTATTTGAATGAGTAAAAGTCGTAAAAAATATAATAATAAATGTGAGCTCACGCTCTCCACCAGTAGAATATTAACAAATGCTATAAAGATCCCACTTCGCATTGTGAACCAAACGAGACCACTTCCTGAACTGAAATGACTCTATACATCAAGTGACTTCTATATTTTATAAACACAGAGTCCAATAACTCTAAATTGAAGTACATATTTCACAAAACATTCCTATGAAGTTGTGTTGAAAAACAACATTTGTTTAATTTTAAAAGCAGAGCAGTGAGAAGCATTCGTTCCCAATCCTCGTGTAGTGTCAGACATTACTCTTTAACTATGTTGTGTATGTTTATAAGTTCTCCTATATGTATTTTTGATCATAAAAACTACGACGTAAATAAATTATCGTGGATGTAGGTGAGTATTGAACAAAACGTTTTAAATATGTAATGTTTCAAAGTGCTTCACTTAGCAAGATTAAAGATATAAGATAATATTTCTATTCTATCTAGCGCCCACATTTTTGTTTTAAAGCGAATTACCTGGCTTTTATATTATCTATTACACTATATTTAGATTTAATCCGTTAACCATAATGATATTACGTTTAATCTAATAAATATCTAAAAATATAATCTTAGTGGCAGCGCGTAGGTGTTGAGGTGTGATAGGCTGCTGACTCATGAAGGTAATAATGGGAAAGCCAACATTAGTTACTAATTTTATCAAAAACATGATGTCATTTGTCTGTGTTTTTTTAGTTAATGTCATTTTTTCTACCTGATCAGTGTGCACTTTATGTTGATTGCCAATGTCTAAAATGTCTGAGAATGTGATAATTAGTTTTGTTCACACTATATTCGTTACAACTAAAATACATAATATTACATTTATCACCTCCGTAAACACTTCAAGCAGTTACGCGTATCGATTGTCTTAGTTTTGATTGGTGTTAAGAAATAGATAGGCGTATCAAAATAAGTACATAGAAGTATTGAAACTGGTTTAAGAAAACAAAGTTTTGACCGAATTATCCGTCGGCTTTTTATATTACGATGTTCCAAATGGTACCAAATCGGTTACGCGGTTTCGTCTTAGCAACGGTGGAGTATTTTTGTCTCGGCTCGCGAAGTAGGGTAAGGTTCGAATAAAACTACTACCTACAGTGAACGCAGAATGCAGATACGGACATATAAAAGCACAGTAAAGTAGAGAAGTAAACAATTCGGTGAAACAATGATGGTAGACAGACGGGCGCCTGGACGAATTGCGTAGTTTATTTTAATGTTAGTTTTTATTGCCCATCTCTGGTCGCGGAGGAAATGTTACTGGTTGTGATTTGGCATTTATTTTAATCTTACATGCTCAGTTTGTTCGGTCGGTGGCTTATATGCGTATCGTCACTACATGCGATCGCGACTGGTATAAAAAATACAGATAGCTTTTTCCTTTCTTATAATTTTCTCGAAAACTTGTATTTGAAAACAAATTTATCTACTTCATTCCAGATTTAGACGAACGTGTTTCTAAAACCAATTTATCTTATTATGATCTACTGAAAACCATGCTCTTTCCCGATAGCCAATGTTGGATGAAAATTTCAAAGTTTCAAGTACTTGCTGTTTATACTTTATTATTTATTTTTATCAACTACCTCACGCTTTCTTTCTGATTTCAAGAGATAATTTTGAATATCTAACATAATCTTATCTAGAGACTAAAAATTATTTTAAAAAACAACATTATGATGAAATAGTCGTTGTTTTTCTTCAAAATATACATATTTGCTTCTTGTTTTATTAATTGCATATTTTCAAAACAACACTACACATTGTCCATAAAATCTAAATTAACTAACTAATTTAGGCACTTCAAGTACTACATTATCCGTTTGTTCTTTCATTTCTCTTATCATCTATACCTTTGATTTATTCATGATGAGTCTAAAATCAGAATAATTATACATAAAACTGGTTTTCTAAATAAATGATGTTGATAACCCTGCTTGTTTTGGCATTAATTGAGATCCAGGTCAACAAATAAGGAGCCTTATTTCGAGGCTAAGTAGGAGGAATTATTGATGCGTATTTTACGCAAGATTAATTCTATTACTCTGGTATTAGCATTGAGGCATTGAGGTATTACTAGAGAGGGCACCACGAACAAAATTTGTGTGACAAGCGCGGCGGCGGCGCGGGCGCGGGGCGGCTAGTGAGTCATATACTTTGTAGATATTCTGCCTATTATTACTTATAAATTAAAACCAATCAATGTAACAAAAAAAAATTGAGTTTGAGACGATTGACGATAGCGATTAGCGATGTCCTCTCTAGTACGTAGTACATGTAACTCAATGGGTATTAGTCAAGAAGCTTATATCTAATACACTGGAGATTGCACTATGACCATTAACTTGTCACAAGAAAATATAACCTTGAATGACGTCAGTGTTGTTTTTTGTCTCTTTCTGTGGGTGACCACACTGGTTTGTATATTCAGGATTTTTCGAAATAGAAAAAACTAAAAATCATGGTCTATAAATAATAACGACATATATTTTTAACAGTATTTATATTATAATATTACTGGTCAACTTACATGAATAATTATCATCTTTATAGGTACATACCATTTTAATTGGTAGAGAATGATAGTTTTAAATAACGCTTGATAACTTTTGATCTCATACTACGATTTTTTAATTAAAATGAGTGCTACATACATTACTAGTTACATGCCTAAAAACATTTTCAGATTATATAGGTACTTTGTAAATACTTTTGTTATTTTAGTATAAATATTCAGTGAAATATAATGGTTTCATGGTGGTTAATTATAATATAATTAAAATTACTTTATCCACAGTTGAGACGCAGTAACAAGAATGTGGTAAATAAAAAGGTATAGCACTTTTCAAAAGGTATTTTTTTTCTGGACCGTAATCCTCAGGCTTAAAATGCAAACTGCATATTCTGGCATGTTGATAAATTTTACCCTTGATAGGCACTATGGACAGCCATTTATTTCTTTTTATTTCATTTTTTGGAAAGCTGAAATAAGTAAAACAAAAAAAATTTGGTAAGTTAAAAGAACTATTAATTTCTATGTTAAAGAAGAACAAACATAAAACCACATGTGAGTGCAATATCGATGTCGTGCGTTGTTTCATTACTAGTATAAAAATCTTTGAAATGGTGTTCTAAATGTTCATCATAATTTTGTTAACTATTACAATATTTTCTCTTCGCTATCCGTAAAAACTCGTCATCATGGTTACCTTACTTGTTAAATTGGTTTATTGAAAAATGATGAAATTATTAGGAAAAGAAGATAGATAGAAGATATTTAGCATGATTGATTACTAAAATGATGATAAAATTGACGATTTTTGCCATGAAAATGATTCTAAACAGGTAAATGCATGAGTATTGAGGAATATTGTAAATAGCGTAAATATACACTTGCCTGTGAAATTTTATGCCCGAATTTGGTGTCCAAAAACTTCTGCAATTTTTCACAATGCAATACATTATTTATATTCGGAAAATATTTATTAAATACGCAACAATATTAACTTAAATATTCGAAGCGACGCAATTTTTTTGACACTTATGCCATATTGTCAAAGTGAGAGTTGCTACAATTTTATTATGGTAACTACCCATAATCAGGGAGTATCGCTTTTTAATAATTGGTTCAGATACTTATTTTATTTAGCATAAATAATAATTGTCTCATCCAACAATGCTTCTGAATGACGTTGTTGGCAATTTATCAACAAACTCATGTACAAATAGTTACTAACCTTTTGCACAGAATATTACAGCATACATAGTAGCCTTGGGAAAACTTCGTATTAACAGTGGCAATACCAAGTTAGGTGTGAAAGTGATAAAACACAACATTTTTCTTGTTACACGTCAAATGTTCATACCGAAATCTCCAGTGTATAAGATATAAGCTTCTTGGTATTAGTCTATGTTGCTTTGGCAACCATAGAATCAATCAAAACGTGTAGGGCTGTCGAGCTACCATATAATTTTAAAACGTTGTTATTATATTTTGCAATGCTTAGTCAATTTATTAAATTAAGGGCGATCTTATTTATATTATATAATTGAGATATGATCCCTTAAAACTCGTGTAACTAACATTCTTCGCGATTTTATCGGGCCATGTCGCATTTCCTATAAACATTTAATTGTATGTAAAATTATATACTCTACATTTACATCATCCTTATTAACTCGGAATGACCTTCCGTATTTATACAGTCGGTGTATCATTACTATTGCAATTATAAACTCCAATTAGATATTATAACATGTTATTGTTGACGCTATTCCTGTTCTGTCATAAAGATTACAATATGTGCAACTGTTTTGAAAGGAATTTTTCCAGGATATTATTTACTATTGTTTTTGTATTAGCCTGTTGGGTGCCAATGCTGGGCAAAGGACCACAGTTCACTATCATCTTAAATTACCCTGATTATATCTCATACTACCTACCTTAATCATGGTAATTATACTAAGTACTTACAAAAAGAAAGTGCAACTCATACGGATACAAACATGTTGAATGTAATTTCGAATATTTTCGCTTTTAAGTTTTAACAATCCCTTGTCTTGATTGGACAATGTGCAATTTATTATTTATTTTAAGAAAATATTAGTAGATATCCTTCGTTTCTAATGTAAATATAGACATTTTAAACTAATTAATCATATTTAGAGTTTAGCTAGGTATAGGAAATTTTCTAAAGGCAATATTATGATAATGATATAATTTTTCTAGAGAAAACGTAATCTATGTTCGATTACGATAAATTAAATTAAGGACAACGTTGTATAGCGATTTCCTTGAATATAGCGCTATTATACTTCCAAGTGAAAATCTTTATAAGGAATCATCTTCTAATGAAATTGTCAATTCTAAGAAGCGAAATTAATTTGTGTTCTTATCAAATCAAATTTCCTATTTGTGTGCGAAAATACGGGCTGCAATTTTTTAATAGCACCCGAAAGGAACTATAGTGGATAAAAAATTTTACCCAAAGGAAACATTCCATTATTTTTGAAAAGAAAGAAAACTGCTTTTAAAGATTTTTGAAAATTTGCTTGACACGGAGCAATAGCAGTACCTACTATATTAGGGCCTATATATATAACTATATTAGGGCCTTTCACAACCCTAGATAGTGTTAGGCAGGATATAAATAGCAATTATATAGGTAGGTAATCTGTAGGGAATTAGATTTGTAGTGACAGTAACTATAAAATACAATTAACCGATCGTTACCAAACCTTCAATTGACGTAGATTTTATCGCGACTTGTTGAACATTAAACAGGTGTTTCGATGTTTTGTATCAAGAGTTTATATTAGAAAATATAAATGTCTTTACTAGACTATCATTAAAATAGTGGTAAATATTAAATTTAAACACGTAGGTACCCTTCGAACGTCCACTTTGGTTAAAGGCCTTTGATGTACAATTTATCGATTCGGTTTGCCTTTTTTTTCTTATTCAACTATATTTACTTCATAATGATAAACAGTATGTTCTATGGTTTTAATGTCAGTAAATTTATTATGTCTTAATAACTTTATCCATTATGTCTCTTTAAATTATGATAAAAAAATAATTTCTTTTAACGCTCGAGAAAGAAAAAAAAATTATGAAAGTTAAACGTTTTAATGTCAATTAAACAGGAAAGTATTTGCATTGAAATTACTGAAAAAGTTTTATGTATTTACATTCTACACCCAATATCCTCTGTTGATTTAGCTTGTTTTACTCTAACCACAATCTTAACTTCTGTCATAATTACTTACATAATATTTGTATACGTAATGTTATTAATTAAAACTTTTCACATAATACCAAAACATGAGGCAGCGCTTCGTTTTGTGTATGTTCTGCCTTATACGACCATTGTTTTTGGCAACTAATTTAATTAAAGTCGGTAAAACAAGATTTTAATGAAGTGTAGGTATGGATATAAATAAATATGATGAACGTATAAAATTATTAGCTATGGTTAATTAAAATCTTAATTAATGGTGTTTTTAACATCAGAATATTTAAACTAATAATTTATACACTTTTTCCTGAATCGTAAATACGCAATAATATGTTTATAATATTTGTTTAATTGTCAAAGTAGGTACAAAGGGTACAACTTGAAATACCCTTGAATTTACGTTGTGGATATCCGTTTTACTTAATTTACTATCTTTCTATTAAATTAGTTACAATTATAAAGTGAATTCACTATTCTAAAATGGATTTCACTAATAAAAACGTAAGATAAACGAATTTCATCTAAATTTTTCATGGGCCTTTTTCACAATGGGCAGCGTTGGGAGAGTAGAGGCTATCACGATAGTGTTCATTCATTGTAGATATTTATTCATAATCGCCGTTATCGCGGCAAACATCGACGATCATTTTTTGGTCCAACGCTGCCCATTGTGAAGAGGGCCATCAAGCTATTCTCTACCCACAACAGCAATTAAACCTACATTTGCTACTCTTTTCAAATCTGAAACAAATTTCTCAGCTAATAGTTACTCTTCTTGCAGGTCGACCGGCAACTTCGCGTCGGGCGCGGGTGGCGGGGTCGGGGCGCCGCGCTCCGCCCCCGCCACCCCGCTACAGCTTGAGCCGCAGGCAAGGGCCAGCAAACACGATAAGTGAGTACTTAGATATTTTGGGGCATTTTGGGAAATGTTGGTATAAGTTTTCCTAGCGAGGGGTACCGTGAGAGTTCCCACCGGAGATCCCGGGATCCCCTCTTTACTTGCGCGGAAGTAGGCCACCGTGAGGTTTTAGTCAGTAGAAGTCTGACATAACCGTGCTGCTGCCCCTGAAGCAGCCGGTATTCATGATGAATATCCTCACGTTAAAAAAAATAAAG
Organism: Colias nastes; assembly: GCA_907164665.1. Lineage (NCBI taxonomy): Eukaryota > Metazoa > Arthropoda > Insecta > Lepidoptera > Pieridae > Colias > Colias nastes. The sequence continues at coordinate 2,482 of CAJQZM010024632.1, read as the reverse complement.
GTATAAGTTTTCCTGGCAAAGGTTGTAGGGAAAGTAACCAGCTCATAAATTTCTTCTCAGTTCTAATAAGTATGTATTATAAATGCGAAAGTCTGCTTGTTTATAACGCTGATTCTTGATGTCGCCGATACGATTAACCAAATCACTGATTTGAAATGAAAGTAGCTATGGTTAAATATCAAAATCAATATAAACTTCTGAAATAGAAAATAGAAAGGGTTGAAATTGAAAAGAATTTTCAAGGTATTTTTAACAACCTAGTGTTGACATATTATACGAACTTCCATAAGAAAGGGCATCTTCATCACTAGTTGAGGGTAACGTACGGTCCAAGTCTACAACCTCTGACCAAATAGTTCGGCTTACTGATATCTCAATTTTCCATAGTAAATTAAGGTAAATGAAAGGAAGCGACACTTAATAGTAATTGACACGAAAGCCATAAGCAGCTGTAACTACTAGTTTCAGTCGACACCATCTTATTTGTAGCGACGTATGATAGGTTTGAGAGATATTGTGGTTCCCGGCAAAATGTAAGCTCACCTTTCTAGTGTTTACCAAATTGGAGAAGATAATCTATGTTCACAAACTCTCCAAGGTTTATTTATGCACCAAGTTAAGCTTGCAAGCAGGCTAATGCTCTGTTTTAAAGAGAGCTTTACAGATTTTCACATTCAACATTTTATAGTAATTTCTTACTATTCATCTTTTGATGTTTACAAATAGAGTTGAATTTAATTTACTTTATATTATGGTTAAGGCTAGTACAATTGTTTTTTTTTTTGGTTTTATCCAATAAGAAATGATTGATAATCTTATTCTATAAAAATTAAACATCAATTTATAGCTATTTAGGAAACAGTAGTATTTCCAAAATGGATTTAAAATCGTTTTCGCAAAGATATCGCGTTTTCCTCTATCTTTATCTTTATTTTTAATACATGCCTTGACTTCCTTTACAAGTTAAATATGATCCTTCCCAATTAAGCTAGTGCCCATCCGATACTGTCTTCCTACGGAACATCAGTTAGTTATTAGATGTCTATGTCAACAAATGTGTTTCCCTTAACTATTGTGGATTGTATATTTTGCATAAGGCCAAAACCTACATTATATTTATATTATTATTACCTATTAGTATATGGGTGATTACCAAACGTCTATTATGCCGGTATGTAGGTACAATAATCAGTCACGCTTATACCGTGATATTAACCAAACGTGTGTGCAAAAACGCACTTTTTGCCAAACATTAGACACATTGTATATTTTGTTCCTTCGCTTTAGCTTAGTTATGTTTTCGAAGTAATGAGTGATACATATGGCGCCATACTCTGAACTAAATGAAGACTCAACGTGGCCTGTGATAAAGGTTTTAAATTACGCTTATGATGGATTAAGGTAATTAATCTATGTGCTAACAATGCTGTACAAACATTGCTACACTTGCGAAGATTTTGTTGCGAAGATATTATGTTATAGGTTAGATAAAATTCGCTTGTTTTATTGACACATAATGATGTGATGATTTCTTTACAAATTGGGTCAATTATTCAATCAATTAATAATATTATTATCGATCTTACATTTTCACAAGATGCTTTGAAGGGAAATGGGTATTGATGTTCAGACTGCGGCTTACTAAATTTATTGACTTCTATTTTTTGTATTTACATCTCTATATACATATAAAAATGAATCCCTATTTCCAGGGCCGTCTTAGACTATGCCGGGGCCCTTGGGCACACAAGAATTGGGGGCCCAAGGGCCCCGGCAATTGAAATATGTTCCATTTTTTTTATACATTTTACAAAAAAGTTACTTCTGACCAATCTTGTATTATATGGTCTTTTGAGGAAACTTTTTTTCCTTATTTTTTTTATATAATTCATTTGAAACGCTGCTGCTGTAATGGCGCTCCAAAATTGACTTAAATTAAATTTAATTAAGAAATATTTTAAGAATTACTTTTTCAAATTACCTTTCTCTTTTTCAAATTTATCTTTTTAATTAGCATCTGGATTTTTTCTTTCGTAGCCGTTTCATATTGATCAAAATTATTGCGTGCGTTATTGACATAATTTATTCAAGGCCTAGGCAAATGGCAAAAGTCAAAACGCTTGTCATCTATTCGTATAGAAATGTTCCGGTGTGTACAGAGTTCACTAAATTCTAGGACCTTTAAAACTACAAAATTTCATATCCAGCAGAAAATTAGTAAAATTTTTCAAAGGATTACTAAAAATAAAATACAAAATTAACTGTCATTCCGGTACGTGAATTAAAAAACATATTCCAGGTTATAAATAAAAAAAAAATAGGTGATTTCGCGATTTATACTGAAACGATAAGTTTTATCATAAAATCATTTAGGTGTGAAGTGATTTAAGAAACGTGTGCATATTATAAGGATGGGATGAGTTTATAAATCGTTATATCTTAGAAAATGGTAGGAAGCTACATCTTAGGAAAATAATGTATT
>CAJQZM010024625.1:0-14011 GCA_907164665.1 Colias nastes | reverse complement strand
CACACGCAGTACCGAGCGGGAACCATCCGTCCTGCCCATTGACCAGATAGAACCGATGTCGGACTCGTTCGTCCTGGCATGCTACCCGACATGGACGGTCTGGGTCCTCTAGAAAAGAAAATAATTAAGAAACAGAGAAAGACAGATTTTATAGTAATGGAAAATAAACTATAGTCGGCGTATAGAAAACACTAAACAGGTTTAGTTCTTCACTGATAAGATAATAATAAGTTATATGTATGAAATTAATTCAAATTCATCCTGTGGTCATGAAATTAAAGCAAATTTGGTTTTATTACAACCTCAAATAAATAAGAGCATGTGTGCTGAGCACATGTGTCAGAAGTGAAACTTCTTTGGCAAGATTCAAGATACTAAAATCATCGCTTTACTCCATTACGTGACGGTATAACCATGACGTGACCTCGAAGTTTTATTCTCAATGCGGCTACAGAAGTTTCAATTCAAAAACTTGTATCCAATTATATATATTTATCTACTAACCCACAGCAGGTGATATCTGCATGCCGAGACCAGACAGTCTTCTAACTCTCTCCTTGTATTTGCTGCACACCATTGTGGCGTATTGATATGCGCTCATCTTTTGACTGCATCCCTGAAATATTTTATTATCCCAATTTATCTATGTTATCTCAATTATCGAAAAGTTTATTTATGGAATTGTTGCGTAATACATCTCTGCCCAAGATGTTTTATTCTTAAAAAAATATTATGTAGCTATTTGCAATAAAAACTATGCTGTGATTATGTACTACCGATTCTTTGTAACAGATTTTGTGAAACCTATTGACCCTAAGGTCAATAAAAACGTTAAAATCAATATTTCAACGTGTTCATCTGGCAACGTAGGTTAGTACAAAATGACGCTATTAAAGAACGATAAGGTTGCGAATTTTTCATTCATAATACAACTCTCCTATCTATATAATATATAAAACTCAAACGTGACTGATATAGTGATCTATCAACGCACAGCCCAAACCACTGGACGTATCGGGCTGAAACTTGGCATGCAGGTAGATGTTAGGACGTAGGCATCCGCTAAGAAAGGATTTCCCGAAATTCTTGCGGGAACGGGGAAAAACGGGGATGCACGTACAAAGTCGTGGGCGGAAGCTAGTTGTTAATAATTTTTGTCTGTTTGGCCACAGATAGCTACACAACTCACCGACTCCCTATCCTGGTGGCACAGCTGTATATTGTCTCTGTCCCGTGACACCGAGTGCACTAATCTGATACCACTCCCACCGCGGATACAACGGTAGTGACAACCGCTTGTGGGGACCCATTCTGCACCGATTGCTCTACGCCAAGTACCTGATGATTTTGTTCTGAAAGCCACAAAAATAAAAACAATATTCTATTATATATCACTAGCGGTCCGCCCCGGCTTCGCCCGTGGTACATATGAAAAATAGATGTTAGCCGATTCTCAGACTTACCCGATATGCACAGAAAATTTCATGAGAATCGGTCCACCCGTTTCGGAGGAGTATGCAGACTAACATTGTGACACGAGAATTTTATATATAAGAAGAAGAAGATATATCATATTATCACTACATAGTATAAAACAAAGTCGCTTTCTCTGTCCCCATGTCCCTATGTATGCTTAAATCTTTAAAACTACGCAACGGATTTTGATGCGGTTTTTTTAATAGATAGAGTGATTCAAGAGGAAGGTTCTAGTATATAATTTATTAGGCTTTAGACAAAGTGGGTGAAGCCGCGGGGGGTTAAGCTAGTATATTATATGTCACACTTTTTATATAGCGCCATCTATGGGAATGATAAATTCAATATAATCATGGTGATGCGTGAGCCTCAACCAACCATTTTGAATATTTACCAACTAGAGAAATCATTTATTCTTGTAACAGCAACAAAAAATACTTAATAATAACAAAAAAACTAAAAAATACAAATACAAGGTAAAAATTAGCAATAATAATATTTATAAGCAATAACTAAAGTTATATAATTCTGCACTCACGAAGGTTTCACTGTCTGTAAGTGTAAAGCTTCCCATTCGCATTCCGATGGTCGTAAAGAAAATTCTGTATCATCTCCACTATTGCATGTGAATTTCTGAAAAACGTAATTTAGCCATGTAAAGTACAGAGTAAAAGAGGATTTGAATGAAAAACATTACCAATTTTTTAAGCTATTGCATAGCTTCTATCGCGGGCCTTGAGCGCGGGGACCGAATCGAGAAATTCCGTAACGAAAAACCTCACGCTCCCCACTCCGACGGGCGCGGAGGTGTGGCTTGAAGGCATAGCATGCAATAGCTTTACCGCGGCAGTCCCCGAGTGACACACGTCTTTTTATTTTAAAATATTTTAAGGGGGAGTTTTAAGTTGATGATTGCGTTACACAACACTTTTTCATTGAAAATAAACAATATGAACAATTTAGATATGATAATTTAACTGATATTACCCTACAAACTCCAGAGATGCAGTACATAGGAGCTATCCTAGAACACGAAGTCCCATCAGGAAGTGTCCAGCCACGAGATTTGTATCCTCCACCTCGAGTATCACACCACACTGCGCATGCGCTGCTTACATCTATGGATATAATAATTATTTTATTAAAAACATTTTGTTTTCTGGATTATCAGACCAGCTTGATGGTAATGATTAACTTAGTATATAGTTACAGCTTAAAAGATTGAATGTGTTAACATACGCAATATTGTATTTGTTTGTACTTAGTTTCGTTCCTTTGTTTATTTAACACTTAATTTCAAGGAAATCGTTACGAAGTACATCACAAAAAATGTGTATTTTTATACAGAACAGAATAGTTAGATGCTAGTGAAACTAGTGAACAATAATTGCAGTAGAAACCAAACTCACACGGTCTGGCACGAAATAACTAGTTAATAGGAAACGAACTTAAGTCGTCTGGCTCAACAGTCGCCTATTACTAATATCATTAGGTCACTAACAACTGCATTCTTTATTTTTTCTAGATCTAAATTTTCCTAGAACTAGACATATCACAGATAATATAATAGCACTAGGTTTCCGCCCGCGGCTTCGCCCGCGCAGTCAAAGAAAAACCCGCATAGTTCCCGTTCCCGTGGGATTTCCGAGATTGCGTCATTTTCCCGGGATAAAAAGTAGCCTATGTCCTTTCTCGGGTATCAAAATATCTCCATACCAAATTTCATGAAAATTGGTTCAGTAGTTTAGGCGTGATTGAGTAACAGACAGACAGACAGAGTTACTTTCGCATTTATAATATTATAGTATGGATTTGAACTTTTTCCTTGTCCTTACCATCAGCATCCATCCTCTGCAAGCCAGTGCCAATAAGGTCTGGATCTACTTCACGAGCTCTAGAACATATCTGGTCTGTGAACTCTCGCACTGTCATTCTTGGCACGTTGTTACACTGTAATAAAATAATTATAGAGATAAAAGTAATGCTTAGTTACGTCTCTGTAAAAGTAGTGTTGAATGTTTTCTAGCATAGGATCGGATAGTTTTATTAAAAAAAAAATACGGGTTGCACTCTGGGAGTGCCGGCAGAAGTGAAAACTTGATTATTAACGTTGAGTTCTCTCCATCCGTCTTACGCTCTTTCGATCAGGTCACGTGTCCTGACGCGTGTTTAAGATTTTATACCCATTACAGAAAAAGTGCTCAACGCCTCTAAAGAAGTTTTCACTTCAAAAAACATAAAAGTATATTTAGTAGTAAGTTTATACCTGATGAGCATTGCATGACTGGTATTTTTTATCGTTGCCAGAACAATATTTCTTTCCATTGTCCAATCTGAAATTGAAAATCGCCTTTTTAATCATAGTTTATAGTTAAAAAAAACGTTGTTATTATTTTTCATAACTAAAACAGATAGTTAAGAGATCAATTATTTTTTTGAAAAATTGTATTTACATAGATTAAAATTTTCAGTAAAAAGTTATCTAATATTACGACATTTATGAGTCAGACCACCGCAACGGTCTCCCACCTGGGTCTGTTACACCTTCTGGTAGCGACCGCCATTCCACTAGCAGCCGGCGCATGTGTATCGTCCAGCAGACACGCAGACGCACAATCAGACCATCTCGACCACTTGCCCCACAGACCGTCTCTCGTTGTCGGACCACTCCAACGGTCTACGCATTCACCGCCGCGGCAATACTAGAAAATTATGCAAATAAATGAATACCTAAATGTACAATTTTGTTATGTTCGAAAACCGAGATAGGTGAGCGAAAAAATAGTTAATAAAGCGACACAGTAAAAAATCCACATCGTGAAATTCCTATCATGATTTATGGCTCTAAGAGCTAGCGCGCAAGAGCAACTTTTGTCTCCGCAACTATTTTGTTTTTTTTTGTCTCTCCCATCAACTCTATGGGCTAGTAAGAAAGTGCGCGCACGTAGCGACGCAACTCCCGGGAGACTTTTTTATTAGCCCAGAGTTGATGGGAGAGACAAAATAGTTGCGGAGACAAAAGTTGCTCTTGCGCGCTAGCTCTACATGTATAAGAAACCAAATGTTATAGTTCTCCGAGTAACATAAAAAATAAAGCTTTTAACTTTTTTAACCTTTCTTATCACGTAAGTAGGTATAATATAAAATAATTCTACTTTATGAGTCTGACTGTAGGTTGCAACCACATTAAGTGTCTGGCTATGGATGAAGTTATTTCTAAGATATGGGGAATTATCTCATATTATATTAAAATATGAATTCTGAACTTCTAAAACCTTTTAATCAATTAATTCTATAACTTACCATATCCTCCCCACATTTAGTTCCCTCTAAAGCAGGATGTGACGTCCAAGTATATCGTTCCCTTTGACAATGTAAATCTCGACAAATATCTTCTAAATTCTGAGCGTTGGAGTGACGACTGCCGCGACCGTATTTTAACATGCCTAGAAAAATATTTATTTCAATTGAATAAGTATTTTTAGGGTTCCGCAGTGAAAGGGTAAATCACCTATTACTAACTGTGCGTATGTCTGTCCCACAGTCCGTATATTATGTCTCGAGGCTGTAAAAATCAGATGTCAACCAATAAAAAATGATCATGATCAACAAATGAAAAAGTAGTCTACGTTAAGCAAAGGTTGGCACGCACGGTCATAAATTGAATGGGCGGCAAAGTGAAAAAAAAAACTCACTGTAGTGATTTATTTTATATAAAAAGTGTTTTATGAGTCTATAAATCACATTTTTACCAATAATTTATCACAAAATCACATAAAATTACTTACATTGCTGATCAGCATCGAATCTTTCACCAGGTAGAATTCCTTCAGCACTGTGGTCCAATTGACCAGCTGAGTTACCGTGGTCCAAGAGACATCGCGATTGGGATGTACTGTAATAATAAACAATAACAATTTTATCGGATTTAAAACAAACAAGAAAAATTCTTGCGCTTTAATATCGGCTGTAAAAATGCAGATACGAAACGTCGGGACGACCGCCTCCTTGGTACAGTGGTTGACGCGTGAGCGTAGAACCGAGGGATCCTGGGTTCGATTCCCGGTGGAGACGAAACAAAAATGTCTCGGTCTCACAGGACACAGGAGGCTTATCGCCTTCTTGTCCCTAAAGAAAAATCCTACTTCGTACACAGGACTTCACAAACGTCGGGACAAAAAATATTTTGAATAAATCGCCTTTAAAATTCGTTTTCAGAAAATCTATGCCCTTTGCTTGATATTAGATTATACCCAAATAGTACCTATTTTAAAGTAAATTCGTTACGAGACTGACGAACTTGTATTTTTTCTAAATACCTAATTAATTATCACATTCCCTAACGATGCATAGCCTTTGGGAGATTTATTTTAGAAAGTCTAAGAAATATTTTGGAAACTTACGAAATTTATTTAAAAACCTTATCATGCGTTAACAATAACTTAAAATTCGCAAATCGTACGCGTGTGTTGTAGTAACTATATTCGTGTTGTCTTGTGCAATTTTGAAACTGTTTTACTAAATAAATGTATTTTGCGTGTGTATCAATTTCATTCTGTCTGTATGCATGTAAATGTTACGAAGTTTTCTTTCAAAATACGAGTCAATTTTATTTATTAGTTTTTATAGTTGACCTATTTGTCAATTTAATTTCGATGAAGATCATAAACCATTCGTAATGTGCCAACCTTAGAGCATTAAACCAACGTTGGTTTAATGCTCTAAGGTGCCAACAATCATCATCATCATTGTTATTATCATCTCATCATCTGTTATTGTTTATTATCTACTTTTTATTTTATGTTTGATAAAATGAATAAACTTTTAATTATTTAATCATAATTTTAATTTCTAAGAAATATTCTTATGCTCTATCCCGTATAGGTACATTTTTCCCTATATTAGTATATTATGTACAGCAAAGAGATAATTTGGATGACTTTATCAATCAAGAAAATTTTTTAGAAGGTAAATTAGAAGAATGAAGATAATTTTTTAGAAGATGGTAATTTAGAACAAGTAAAATTATGTTTTCAAAGATGTTCCTCTAGAAGGAATGTTTATACAAAAAAAAAGACGTGTGGCACTCAGGGACTGCCGCGGTAAAGCTATTGCATAGCATGCCTTCAAGCCACACCTCCGCGCCCGTCGGAGTGGGGGAGCGTGAGGTTTTTTCGTTACGGAATTTCTGGATTCGGTCCCCGCGCTCAAGGCCCGCGATAGAAGCTATGTAATAGCTTAAAAACAGAAAAATGCACTTACTCCAAAAACTTCTGCAAATAGCTCCTACTGCATTGTGACCAGGTGATCTTCCCACTGCCCAGTGTCGGACTCATTATATACGCGCTCGGATCACAACCATTATCTGCTAGGGGACCATCGTGACGCATGCCCAGACTGGAAATAAAGGAATTGATTTTCGTTTAATGTTATGATGTAATCCCCTATAACCCTAAACTCAAAACATAAAGAATTCATAAAAAAATTTTTGACGTGACAACGTCTTATAATTCGATAGCCGGCTGCACGCACGAAAAAACATGACTCATGCGGCGTTACCTCGCTCTGAGGCGTTCCATGTAAGGCTTGAAGTGCAAGCGAGAGCGCGGAACGAGCGACAAAGAAGCACAATAGGCCGTTGTCACGTTCAACTATCGTCAGTAAACCGACTTTACAGACAACCAATTTTTTGAGAAAATATAATCTCAAAATGTTGCAAAAATGAAAAAAAAAACATGTTTTCAGAGTAGAGAGAGCATATGGGTTAGTAAATTTTATACAGATAATAAATAAGAGAAGAATAATATTATCGTAGGAGCTATATCATCATACTTGTGTCCAATCTCATGTGCTACAACGTAGACACTCTCAAAATGTCTTCCTTCATTGACTGTGCAACTGCTTGTGACAGTGCACATTCCAGCTACTGGAGCTAATCCTGAAAATTATAATTAATTATTTTTAGTCTTCCTCTGATAACTCTAATTTGCGGAGACCAATTGACAGAAATATCACTTGCGACAAAATGTACAACCAAATGAATAATTTTTACTCTGAATGTCTGACATTCTTTAACTTTATCGTTTAGAGAAAATCTCAGAAACCGTAAAAATAAAATAAATGTGTCATTTAGACAAATTTAAATAAATCTCAAAATTCCAGGAGGAACATAGGCAATAACAAATGATATCAATATGCTACGCTCGATTACTTGTAATGGGAGCGTTGAAAATCGTAATGTTCATGTCACAATGATCTATTACTCACCTACTACTTGACTGCTGACTTTGCCGTTTTTATTAACGACATAGAGATCTAGACCAGTTAAAATCAACGCATGATCCCAATGTAAAGGATCATTATCTCCTGGAGGATTCTCTAGCCTTTGCCAGGTACAGAAATTACTTAAAAATCGATCTATGTCATGAGGTCGTTTTAAATTCGATGGATCTTCATGAAGGATCTCTAGTCTTTTCAGGATAAAATTCACTGGCCTTCCTAAACTTGGATCGTGGTATATTAATTGTACTGCGTTTATCATGGCTAATACGAATCTTACTAATTCCCTCTCTGTTTCTTTGGGAAAGTTGATAGTCATGTGTTTATATAGATCTCTGTCTACAAACACTGCTGTTTCAACAAAAATCGCTGGGAGCACTGCTCTTTTCTGCCTTCTTTCACCTGTTTTCAATTTTTCTATAAACGCTTCTATAGTTTTATTTCTATGTACTAAGTCTACTTTATATGTCTCTAGATTAACATTATTATAACTATTTTCTGTTGATATGCTTCGTTTTCTTCTATGTTTCGTCCATTTGTTATTAGGAGAAAATGTTAAATTATTTGTATGTCTTTCTACACAAGTAGGTTCTTCATAATTATCTTCGATGTTATTTGCGTTGTCTATTTGGCGTTTTACAATTATATGTGGCGTATAGTTTTCGTGGTTAAATCTTTCTGGCAGTGGATGTACATAGTAAAAGCTATCGTTAGACTTTATCAGCCCTCTCTGTGAAGAAATGTTATAAATGAGCATTTTTTTATTTATTTTAGTTATTGTGTATATCATACTTTTTGAAACGATTGATTTAAAAATTTTAAGTGAATTATGGCACACATAACTAACATATTTTCGCTTACAAATTTTTTGATAAAACAGATTTTAGTTTCAAATCTACTTACCACACCATCGCAGACAAATAATGCTGCGTGATCACTTTTATAGTAACAAGCGTCTAATTCTTCATCTGTATGTTGGTCTAGTATAACCTCTGTACCATTGGACCATCGTTTCATCAACAAAAACTGAGGATCTAAGAACTTATTCCTAGAACTCAGTTTTAAGTCTAGATGTTTCTTTAGAGTATTAAACTCATGATTATCATGTGTTAAGGAACGCTTGCGTCGTTTTTGATATTTTAAATGTGCTATCTCGAATTCTGGATCTGCAAAGATAATAATTGTTTTTACACACTTGGTGATTAGTATTTCGTTAATTGTTATTTCAGCCTTTGAAATGATTGTTACTTCCTGATATTAATTATTATCTCGGATGTTTTAATTGTTTTATATGGCTAAGATAGAAGTTTTTTTCGTGATATTATAGTTACAGTTAGATACAAGTCGCTGGTTTAGTTTTATCCGGGTTTAACCAGGATATAAAGTTGTGTTAAAAGTTTTTTAACATCTTTCAAATAAATTTAAAGAGCTTTTTGAGTTAGATGTCAAGTAGTTAGTTATTTAGTACTCACGTTTACTATCTGTGCCGAAAAATAGTAGCTTTTCAGATGGTGATAGATGATTGAGAAGCTGTTTTGTGTGGTCCTGAAACAAAGCATATTATTATCAATTATCATGTTAATCTTTAAATTGCTTGTCTAAAAATAATGCGTGATAAATGTTATTTAAATCTGTTTATAAAACAAAACGTACATCTAATTATGAGTAGGAAGCGACAAAGACTATATTATTGTTGTGGCTAAAAACGTGGAAACGTCATTAACCTCGTGTTCGAAACAAATAGCCGGTAAATATTGTATTGTTTTATCTCCATATAGAAAATAGCCTCGACATTTTTCGACAATGGCCACTTTTCGCACGGATCTTGTGACTTAATCGATGTGCATGGAGTTGTAAATACAAGCGTTTAGCGATTTTTATAAGCTTTATTTATGTAAATTTAAAAAAATATGTCAATTCTGGTTTAAAGTTAAAATTACTGTAAAATCAATAATAATAATCAAATACAAAGTCGAAGTGTCCGTTTGTCTCTATGTATGCTTAGATCATTAAAACTACGCCATGGATTTTGATGTGTTATTTAAATACACATTTACATTGATTATTGAGCAAGGTTTAAGTAATTTCATTATATTTTTTTTCGATCTCCGAACGATATTCGATTGCTCTCACAAATATAACATGAATGGTAGTATGGTATACAAGAATTTACATATCTTTATATTTTTTAAGCTATTGCATAGCTTCTATCGCGGGCTTTGAGCGCGGGGACCGAATCAAGAAATTCCGTAACGAAAAAACCTCACGCTCCCCACTCCGACGGGCTCGGAGGTGTGGCTTGAAGGCATGCAGGCATGCTATGCAATAGCTTTACCGCGGCAGTCCCCGAGTGCCACACGTCTTTTTTTTTTTCATAAAAGGACTATCAACAGCTTATAACTTGCGCTATATTATTTTTCACATCAACTTGTAGTTATTCCGTATTAGATATTATGAGTGATCATTTTACCGTTTGTTTTGAGTTGTAATTCATCGCCAGTTAAAAGGTAAATTAACTGATAATCTTAATTAAAGATAACATTTTGTGTTTTACATTGAATATTAATTTAATGTTGTAGGTACATGATAATATTATGCATTGTCTCTTTTAATTGGTAAAAAAGTAGAAAAGTGAAGTCCCATGTCCCCTAGTGGGGTAAGGGGCAGATGCATTATACATCTGTTTCACTGATCGATTTTCTTTATGGACAAGTAGGTGATCAGCCTTCTGTGTCCTGCCAGACCGAGACATTTTTTTTCTTCGTCTCCACCGGGAATCGAACCCAGGACCCCTCGATGCTACGCTCACGCGTCAACCACTGTACCAAGGAGGCGGTCAGAGTCTTTTAATTGCTTTGTTAACAAATAAAATATATTTTTAAAATAAAATAATTTGTGTATTAATAGATAATATAAAACTATACAAGTAGTATTTTCTTTTTTTTAACAGTGAAAGTAAGCAAATAGTTTCGTAATTTAATGGTATGCGACGAGAATTTAAATCGCCTAGTTACGACCATTTCCAATGTAATTTGGCGATTACATGCTTCAAACTTGATTTCTATTCAAAATAACATCTTTATAATCACACAAAATAATCTCAGAAAGCAAATAATTGATAATAATTGCGAAAAGACACTCGTAATATAATTGTAGCGTGAGAAACTGGATTAGAAGTATTTTGACTGCTTTTGTAATGGTTTCTTACGACTTTCGTAATCATGTTGGAAAATAGTGTTATGAGATATTGATTTGTGAAATTAGTACCTTTAATATGAAAATCGATTTGTTTCGGTCTTTTTATTGGTTGTACGTTCTCTCGTAAAGGCAAGTAATGTTTTGATTTGCAATTATTGTTATATGCTCCATTTTTTTGGTAAGTAACTTTAAAAATTTTGATGCCCTTTTATGTTATATAAACGACTGAAAACATAATATATACCTACCTATGCCTATGCTTTTTACATGTACCTATTTAAAGCGTTTTAATAGTTTTTTTTTGTTTTATATCCTTGATTGTAAGTGTTACACTTTTACTATAAATAAAAACCTATTTCGTAACGTAGGTTTAGCCGAAAAACAAAAAGTCTAGCTAAACCAGGTCACGATAGCTCATCAGAGTGCGCTATGCTCAGCTGGCTTTATGTAATACTATCGAAATATTCTATTGTTACTGTTATCTGGATTTGAATTAATGTTTAAAAGAAATTACATAAAGAAAATAACAATTTTTGGTTGTTGGGGCGGGCTATTCTTCGTTTTAGAGAGTCGATTTGCTTTGTTCTGATTGATAGTGTAGAATGTAGATAATGGATTGAGATTTTATTTTATGATATAACAAGCTGATCGTTAAATTTAGAAATTTACTACGGGAACGTAATCAATTAATTAATAAAAATGTAAAAAAAAACATAGAAATGTTTCACGACGAAGTATAGGATTGTAAGATATTTAGATATAGGATTATATAAATTATAGGGTTTATAATAAACCACTACGATTTAGGGCTTATTACAAATTACAATGAATGAATATCGTTATTAAGATCGTAGTTTTTATAGAAAGGTACTTAATATATTATTATGTATAGAATTCCCATGGTTAGATCTACTTTCCAGAATAAATTGAGTGAGGTTATTTACTTGAGGAAATTTTCTTTTAGTTGCCATGCCATATATTCCATTACTCTACAAATACCTACAATATGGGTATAGTAAAACGTTTTTAGCACAATATCACCTTGACAATTGGTTTTTGAGTGGTGCATTCACAATCAGTCACGCTGCTTCAAATAAAACGTCTATCACGTTTAGATAGGTCATAACAAAGGTTAGTATTGATAGCGTGATAATCTATAGTATAGGACCAGAAAGGAACACCTTTGATTTTTTTAAGCACGCATTTCTGATATCTATATTGTGATTGCTACAACCATAGAGATCTAGCTACAACCTATCTAGAACTCGAAACGTCGGATATACTAGCATTTAATTCCACATTGTATTCTTTAAATTCTAATGCTAGGTAAATTACGTATGCACCGTTAATAAACAGTGAAAGTTCATTTTTGTCCACTGTTTGCGCAAATTGATAAGTCACGGGATAATAAGAGTCAAAGGTCAGTTATGAGCATTTACAACAGACAGTCGCTAATAGAAAAATCACCTGGCAAAAGTAAAGGATTTAATTATAGAAAATAAAAGTACTTTGGAAAGTTTAAAATACTAACGTAACTATTAACTAACTAATATAATTTTTAGGAACGATTTTGTTTTTGTAGTCTATTAATTTGTATGCTGTTGTTATAGAAGTAGGAGTAGGAGTTTATTTATAACTACGTAAACGAATATTATTACAATTTTGTTATTGGAACTAACTATCATGTATATAGGTATTCCGAAGCATCGTAATATTAACATTCTTGGCGTAGCATTTTCATGAACACTTCTAGTACCTACTTGATGAACAATCGCTGTGTAATTAAAAACAACAATTAAGATACACAGCAAACATGTATCTACAATCTACATAGTAACATGTGCATAATTTCAGCAGATCTTCCATATAATGGCTTGTTTTTATAATTAAGCTTTGCGTGCAAAAGCACAGGGTCGAAATTATCCATGTTATTCGCATGTAATCTGAACTATTATGTGATAAAATAGCTGTGTCGTTTCAGTGAGTTCAAGGTTAAGTTTATAAGAAACCTTATTCAATAAATTATGGAAGTTATGATTGGCATCATCACTACATAGTATAAAACAAAGTCGCTTTCTCTGTCCCTATGTCCCTTTGTATGCTTAAATCTTTAAAACTACGCAACGGATTTTGATGCGGTTTTTTTAATAGATAGAGTGATTCAAGAGGAAGGTTTTAGTATATAATTTATTAGGTTTTAGACAAAGCGGGCGAAGCCGCGGGCGGTAAGCTAGTGGTTTTATAAAAGTTTTAAAAAATATTTTCAAACAAACCATACGTAGGCTTTACAGACAGTATTTATAATTCTGCAAAAAGTATGCTACGCTAAAAGAAAACTCTTGGAATAAAATACAGTATCGATTGTTGCCAATTTGGGCTGCCATCATTGAATTTTATTTTATTTTATTGTTCTAGTGTCAGGACACACATTATGTATTTGTGATAAACTACAGCTGCTCAAAGTTTACAGTTAGAGAGTTGTGATCGGTAGCACTTTAAACTAATTTAATATAATTAAATAATTCGTTATATGAACAAATCCTAATTTAAAAGAGCTTCTGAAATACAGGGTGTATCTAGGAAGTTGTAAAAATAAATGCTTAAGTCTGACCAACAAGAGCATTACAGATGTATCTTTGCAATCTTGTTTTTTGCACAATTGTTACTGACCTTATGTTTTTAGATTACCTT
Organism: Colias nastes; assembly: GCA_907164665.1. Classification (NCBI taxonomy): domain Eukaryota; kingdom Metazoa; phylum Arthropoda; class Insecta; order Lepidoptera; family Pieridae; genus Colias; species Colias nastes. The sequence continues at coordinate 367 of CAJQZM010024625.1, read as the reverse complement.
TTGTCTGATAGATTTCCGCATATTACATGTTGTATTTTGCATACGAGTAACATACTTAAACGTTATTTGTTTATTTAAAAATTACTATAAGGCACCATTCTAGAATCTGGTTTGGTCATCTCAAAAATGTTTAGTTAACACATTTAATAACCGCTACATGTATTCCTGAATTCGTAAAGTTAAAAATATCTAAAAAATTATGTAAACAGTAGTTAGGACCTGAATCTTCGTCAATAATTATTACATCGATACTCGCGTAAAATCAAACGTAAGACAATACTTTGTACTATCATAAGTTATCCGGTCAAATTAAACTAAATTATAAGAAAAGCGATACAGAAATTCACAACAAATGAACAACTTAATT